>NJDC01057504.1:55795-88158 GCA_002245475.1 Calephelis virginiensis | reverse complement strand
ATCATTTTTTATCCCGGGTCGATAACTGATAATTAGTTATATGGCAAAACAACGTATGCCGAACCAGCTAGTTTAATAGTAATATTATAGCAATAGCATAGAAAATTTATCGCCTCGGTGTTCTAGCGCTCCGGGTATTGGACTTGAATGCATGAGGTCCCGGCTTCGATTCCCGGGTCGGCCAACAAAAAGAAAATTGGATTTTTCAAATTTGCTAATAAAAAAATGTTGGTCAGGATTGGAAAATATGTGCCCGGTTGGCGATAGGCTTGCCACCTATCACATTGTGGGACTTAGTGTCTTCGGCTAGTCGTGGGTGCCTTGGTTGTACCTCTGCCTACTTGTTCGGGGATATGGGCGTGAAGATACTCTTTAGAAAATTTAAAAAAACACAGGGAGAGCTGGAATTAAATAAATTTATACGAAAAAATTTATGTGCGTATAACTTATAAAGTACCTAATACTTACCCGCATCTCCGTACTCACAAATGAGTATTAAAAAGCCTATTGCTGAGGCCCAAATCGGTCTGCTTAATCCAGCAAAAATAGCAGCTTCCACTGAATTATATTCTCTAAGATTTAAAATGCCACTAACTGCTATTATGGATAGTAAAATAATTGTTATTGCTATTATTCCTAATGTCGATAATTTCTGTAAAAAACATCACTATTTTAGCGAAAGTGTTTGAGGTTTACAATATAGTGATAATGTACATTGGATCGATAAAAAAATTTAAACAAATTTTTTATTTTAAAATATATGGTTTGTTGGTACAATTATTTTAAAAATAAAAACATATTACCGTATTACAATAGGTTATACGATTCATTTCATGTATGTTACCTGACGTAAATATCTATATATTAATACGTGATGCCAAAACTTTGGACCCCATTTTACGAAAATTGCGCAGACGCAGGAGCGCAAAATATGGCGCACTTATAGTTTATGTGTAGGAAAAGTGCAGAACGCTAATATTTTCAATAATAATGCTTATAAAGTACATTAAATCAATAAATAAAACATTACCCACATTACCATGCATTTGACACACACAAACAAATATATTGATGATAACGATAAAAGATCACAGATGGCGCACTAAAAAGTTTGGAAACAAAGTAATTGGTCGTGAAAAATGAAGATGGCGTTCTTATAAACAAGATATTAAAATTTATTTTGGCAGAATTCCGACCAGTGGGAGATCACTAGTAAGATAAAATGTTCAGGTATTTTCATCAGCAACCGGTAGTATTAATACATATCGATGTTAAGTATCACAAAGAGAACATAAACAGAAAGATTGAATACCTTAGATATAATTTTCTTCTGTGGTTCCAAATATTGCGTCATGACAAATGCCAGACCAAATCCAATTAGATACGGGCTGGCCCGAAGATGTGAATGTATGTATGTTGGTGTATCAATCAAATATCCTCGTTGGGTTCTATGAGCCCTGAAAATTCAGATGCATATCACTATTTTTCGCTGTTATTTATAATAATCCTGCAACTTTGTAACTTATAACTTATAAGCTTAGGTGTTACTTGTTTTTTACGGAGGTGAAATCACTGTAGGAAAGTGAATTCGTCACGCAGTAAAAAAGGCAAAATCTCCTCCGCCAGTCAGAATGTGCTGCCTGAAAAACCGAGGTCTAACTCAGAAGCGCTCAAAACTGTATATATGCAATCCGCATGTAATCAGTTCTTCCCATGTATACCATGACTTTTGCATGCAATTTCCTACCAAAAACTGTAGAATATGTATTGTAGATTGTCAAAACAGGAAAAACAGTGTGTCATGAATGGATTGGATTCACCAGAAGCCAAAGACACAAAGTATATCCAGATACATAAAACACACACACCACCCAGCTCGATCTTTAAGCACAAACTCAAAGTTTGTACTTGACCTTCGCTAGTGCAGTCGAATTCTCCTGATGATGCTACGGTTGCGAAGCGAAACTTGCATACGTGCATGTATTGTTGGTGTTAATAAAACGGTTTGCGTATGTCGATATTCATTACCTACGTATTGTCTTTTCTGTTTTGTCGCGCTATAATGTACATACATTTCTTGGCGTGAAATTGCAAACTAAACAATTTTATTTGGATTTAGTTATGGATTTCTGCAGAGTAATTTCTTTATGATAATGGAAGGCATAGAAGCAGACAGATTTCTGATGGTAAGAAATTTACGTCGCCTAGAGACACCAAAGGCGGTAATACTGAGTTGCCAACCTGAGACAAGGATCTTAGGCCTAGAGCAAAAGTAAGTTTACCGGTTACATTGCCCTCCGAACTGGAATATGTCAACGGCAAGCATTGACGTTTAGGTGGCAGGAATAGGTAAGGCGGTGGTACCAATCCGGACGAGTCGCTGCGAAACTCTACCACCTAGTAGGATGTCACGGTGTTAGTGACGGAAAGCCTATGCTCGCCTTTTAAGAGCTGGCTGGCAGAAACGCAGATGGTCTATTCTGCAAAGAAGCCCAGACCAACACGGGGAATATCTCCTTAATATTTTAAGGACAGTCTTTTGAATAACTACATTTTTCACCTTATGTCCATATTACGGTAGCTAAACTACCAAATCGTATAGTTCGACTAAGGAATGCAATATTTATAAAGTTAAGTTTAGAGAGTTTAATTACAAGCTTCACATGACGTGAGTTAACTTTGTCACATACAAGTACCATATGGAATCCCTTTAGCAATTTTTTTACTAGGAAATGGTTTGATGGAATATTTTACTTACTCCAAACTCAAATCCAAAACGACTGGTAGTTGTCTGACATAAGTTTCGATAATCGGTACAACAATAGCTAAGCATGTCGCGACGAGATATAGAAATATTCCCTTCCTGTTGTTTTTTGTGTAGACCCAGTATATTAAAACACAAAGAATTGTTAAATGAAAATCGCAAGCTATGAACCATGTTACTGGATAACACTGGAACAGATAAAAACATACAAACACATTAAATTCAATAATAACTTAGACTTGCACAATATTTTTATACCATTAGCTAACGCCCAGGGCTCTTTCGATAGCCTATAGACACCATAGATGTTAAAGGTGCCTCGCTGTCCTGTGGCTAGAATGTTAGGCTTCTTGTGCAAGTGTAATGGATACCCTATCCTCTGGTCCGGAACATGACATTGTCATTATGGCGGCTGAAATAGGTAAGACTGTATGAACCCTACCCGGAATAGTAGCTTCACATTACTCTACCACTAGTAGTTTTGTTGGTAATGAGCCGTTTCGCCTTTGCTCACCTCTTATGAGCTGCCACGCAGGACGGCATTGGTCTTTTCTACACAGAGTACCTCTTCTACCAGGAGAGCCGTATTCGTGTTCACTATCTTATCCCAAAAAATGCTTGAAAATACAATCTCGTCAAAGCCTAGGTAAAAGATAGCTCTTAATAAATAAGTTTTTAACAAAGACATTAAGATAACAAAGATATAATCTAAAGAACTTTTGGTGTTCCTAGTTACCATTCATTTATGACCATCTTCCGGCCCTCTTTATCAGATAAGTTTCACATAAATAGGTACCATAATATTCGCTGCATTTAAACAAAAATGTGTATGTCAAAAACAAGGTCAGTCAAGAAATATATCCATAATAAATCTCATTACAATTGGTCTTGCACTTTAGCTTCGAAACAGTAAAGTCTGGTAGAAAGATACACTTTCGCCTTTATAACTATGGATGGATATATCAATATGTCTTTGTTAATTTTTTCAACTTGCAATGAAATACTGTTTTATTTTATAGTACAATTTATCTGTATAAAGATAGTTGGAGTTAGAGTTTAGGTTGATCTATTATGCTTCTTTTCGTTCCTAAATCTAAACGAGTTCCAGCGGGAGAGCCAAATAAATAAAACAAAATAATAATAATAAAGGTCATACTAGCGGGATATATCAGTATTATCGTCTTTTATACATATAATGGTTGCTGCTACAAACTCACCATGTGGCCAGTATCGACATAATTATTGATCATTAGGAGATTTCTCCAGAAGTTCTTCTCACAGACATCACTTACTGGCTTGACCTGATCCACGTACAGCGGTCCGTTGTATACGTATGGGGCAGTGGCTATACCACAAATAATTATGACGGTAATGAGATATGTCAATCTGTAAATAAATTATTGTGATTAATTAGAATGTATAATTTCAATTATTAATTACAGTAAAGTGGGTTTTGACCCGTGAGGACTGACTTTAAGTTTATCTCATGACAAAATGTTTCAACATTACGATTAAAAGTTGTAAAAAAACGTACGTTTATGCATAAACTAGCTTTTGCCTGCGGCTTCGCCCTGAACATAACTAATACAATAAAAAAAGATTTCTCCTGAACATAATTAATAACAAAAGGCTTAGCAAAATTGGTCTATCCGCTCAAGCGTTATGTGATGACCACGCAAAGTGGAGATTCGTTTTTTTGATCAATAAAATTTCAGAGATTGTGGTTCTATAACTAAATCATCTGCGGTCAAAGCGACTGACTCAGAAGCTTTCGCACAGTACAGGCAGTCACTGAATGAGTCGTCTTATGAATTAGATTCTCAATATGTCAGTTATCGGTTAAAGCTCTTCGCTATAAGACGTTAACTAAAGCGACTATTGGCACAGTTATTGCTGAGTCAACATTTCATATGCCGATAACCCCATGAGCCTTGAAGTCTATGTTTTTTTGAAAAGTTGACCTTGACAGCTTTTACGAGTTTAATATCACAATATCACATGGAACGGTGCCATCATCAAATAAAAGCGGCTAAGTGCCAGTCGGACTTGCCCATTAAGGGTTCATAATCTAAAAGTTCTTTCTTTTTCATGCACACTACGAAGTGATTGCGGTTTATAGTTTATCTGTGTATATATAGAGGTTTTTAGATAATGAGACGGAAGTCATCAAATAATAAGTATCACACAATATCAGAGAGAAGACACAACAACCGCCCCGCTGTGTGTAGACTAGCTATTCCGCAACCACCAAGTTACAGTAATACCGTATAATACACCATAGCTACAACTAGTTTTACAGTGAGTTATTACTATTTTGTGTGTCGATGTTACTGTATTTATTAAAAAGTACTTGTTAGATCTCGATTAAACCAATTTTCGGTGGAAGTCTACATGGTAATGTACATCATACTTTATTTTTACTTTTATCATTCTCTTGGGGGGGGGGGGGTATATACAATCAATTGAGAAAAAAATATATTAGAAACCTCAATATCATTTTTGAAGGCCTATTCATAGATTCATTCGCATTCGTAACAGTGAGATCCGAGAAAGAGTAGGATTGAAAGAAAGTGTTGGTGTTAAAATGCGAAAGGGCATGCTCTGCTGGTTCGGTCATGTGGCAGGAATGACATAGATTGACAAAGTAGATATACAATGCGAATGTGGATGGATGTAGTTACCCGGGGAGACCAAGGCTGACATTTCAGGATCAGTTTAATCGGCTATTGTCTGAGGGCGGTTAGTCCAATATTTTTAACATACGGGCGGACAAACAGACAGACATAAGAATACGCTTAACGTAGACGATATAGCCCTTACCTAACATATCTTTTGACGATAACCTTCACTGGATTGAAAGACTGGCTTAGTAGGAAACCCTTCATTAGAAGTAATCCAGATATAACTAGAAAAGTGTCCACTACAATTTCTAGGTGGAATATTAAATATATTTTGTGTTTTTCTATAGCCTGAAACAGAAAACTCATATATATTAAGCGCGATCTTAAAATCAAGAATACTGCCGAATTTTCGTCTCGCTTGTACCACTATAATCAGTAATTTACTGTCATATATAAACATATTTATAATCAGAAAAATAGCAAACACTAGAAACTTTACTAAAAGTTCTAGCTCACTTCTAGTTCTAGTTCTAGTATCACTTGTACTTTTCACTTTTATGTTTTTTTGTTATTTGTTTGTACTATCCAGTCAGTTTCGCTATATGCTCATCATCAGGGCTATTACAGCTGATTACATTAAAAAGAAATTAAGTATTGATAGCCCTAACGATGCATAAATAGCGAAACCGGTTGGCTAAAATATGTTAAGTATTAATAAGATTAATAAATTTTGTCTAGAATAGAATATTCCACCAAGCCCCGACGATAAGAAGTAGGTATAGAAACATATTTTTTTTGTAATCTATTTAATATATTTAACTATCTTGTTATTTAATCATCTTGTTAATATATAAACCTATGTTTCCCACCTGGGGGACTCCTTCTTACCTGCAGCACCGATTTTCTTGACATTTTATAATAAAAAAAAAAATGATAAACAAACCAACACTTAGTCTTACGAAATATTTAGTAAAAAACACACTGCAGAAAGTTTAAAAATGTTGGTGTATTTAAATACTTTGTGTTTGTTTATTTAAGAATGGTTTAAAGTAAAAGGTTTAAATAAATATACAAAAGAAACGGATTAAACCCAAACTGGGTTTACTTTAAAACTTTAAACTTAGCATCAACAAGTCACGTGGAAAGCGTACTTTTATTTTTAAATGCATACCTTTTTCAAATAAAGAGCGTTACTGTATCCAAGTAAGTCTGACAGAATCCAGGTGTGCCAGAAAACTATGAAAAACGAAGATAAACACCGAAGACCATTCAGAACTGGTATTTCATGAGTCCTTATTCTTGTTAATTCTTTTGTATTTTCGGAAATAGATAGTGATTTTACTATATCCAAAGCTGAAAACAAGTGTTATTAAAAAAACACCGAGTACCTGTGAACTTTTCAGTGTTAGTTTGTTATTTTTGATAGCATCTAGAAAAGGAGGTTTTTAATTCTAATGCATGACTACAATATACAATTGTATATTGTATTAAATAAAAAATAAAAAAGTATGTTCACGTCATATGGGCGTCTCTGCCAACCTCTTTGGGGATATCTCCAAAGAGGTAGACAGGGGCACAACCTGGGTATTCAAGACTAGCCGAAGACACTAAGTTCCACAATGTGATAGGTGACAAGCCTATCGCCAACCGGGCACATATCCAATAACGAGCAACGTTTTTTTTATTAGAAAATCTGAAAAAAACAATTTTCTTTTTGTCGCCCGACGAGGGGATCGAACCCGGGACCTCACGCAGTCAACTTCGACAGCTGAACCGCTAAACCACAGAAAAACAAAGAAATAATAATTATAATATTAAACATTTTCAATAACCCCCTACGAAAGCCTATTTGTATTTTAAATTATTAAAAAAAATAAAAATAATTAAAAAAATGTTCAAAAACGAAATTGGTTCATTCGTTCGGGATGATACCTTAGACAGACACCACACCCACACATACACACACTGACATTGAAAAATTTTAACGTTTTTATACTTGAAACTCCTTTTTCTGGTTGGATCGTGATATGGGTGTTAGCAATGTACAAATCATGTTTTCTGGCACTGGCAAAATTTCTGGCACTAGGTGAACCCGATAGCTGCCAGCATTAGGTGTGGACGAGTGAGTGAACGCCCATAGTAGTTAGCTATTTCCCACCAATAAGGCGGTAACTAGCAGCGATTGAACAACTAAAAACTTTTTATAAGAAAACTTATCACTCACCAAAGGAATTACTTTGTTTAGTTTTATTGGCACTATAGTATACAGCCGCTATCATAGTTATTAATAAACTTAACACCGTGAAATATCTGAAAAAAAAATTGTTTAAGAAGCTGAAATATATCATAAAAAACATTTTGTATGAATCAGGTTGGTCCGGGTATGTCAACTTCGTACCTTTTTAATGAATGTTTTCCGAGAAATAGAAAAATCTGTAAACATGTCAGTTGTAAAATAATCTGACAACACTGAACATTTTTTGTCTCTTTTTATTGCAATCGTTGAAAGAAGATAGCGATGAATTAAAATTTTTTGAATGTGTGCAAAACAAAATTCCTACCAATGTGTATTATATTAGCATTATTTAACTTTGTAGGCATAGCAATATGATGATTAGCTAAATTTGTTAATTGAAATTATAATCACCGCCTTATCCTCGCAATCCCAACGTTAGTGCCCAGGAAAGTTTGAGCCCAGGCTAAAAGTTAGAGAAGCTAGATAATTTACAGAATGGGCTTAATATTATATTAGTTTTCTAAAAGTATCTAAAATCGACGCATATAAATAAACTGGGAATTGTATTTGAAAATTTCAATTCCATACATCAAATATAATCCTAAAATTGAAAATTTTCAATGAACTCCTGACAAAACCAACATTGTAGTTAAAAATCACCAAGAGTACATTAACTTTCAAATAAAAAATCCGCAAAAGTCAGATTCTACACACATACAAATACACACACACACACACACATCACTATTTCCGTAGAAGGTTAAAAACAATAAATTGAAAGGATAATATAAAAATGTTCTTACAAAACACCATAACACATATTCGTATAATGCAGCTCCTTTGTCTCTTGACAAGAATTAATAGATATTGAGGTCCGTGCGAGTGCAACTCCAAGATAAGTGGCTTTCAGCATAGATCTTGTGAACTTCATGATGGATTGGTCTGAGCAGGACACTGGGACGCATACACCCCATGCTATGTTGTTAAATTTCACTTGATTTTCACTCTGGGAAGAAAACAACAATTATCTACATCAATACTGTGAAGAAAACAAAAACGATGGGTTGCACTCCGGGAGTGCCGGCAGAAGTGAAAAATGGAATATTAACGTTGTACATTTTTAAAATTTTGGAATGGTTAGGGAATAATTTTGCACGAATTGCTAATTATCCGTAAAAAAGTAATAGGATCATTTGAAGAATCTTCACGCTCATATCTCTGCACAACCAGGGCATCCAAGCGTATTGTCAACCGGGCACGTATCTAATCCTGGGCATTTTATTTTTATTAGAAAATTGAAAATGCACAATTTTTAATATTCTCGTTGGCCGACCCGGGGATCGAACCCGGGACCTAAAGAAGTTAAGTCCGACGCCGGACCATTAGACCACAGACGAAGTAACATAATTTGTGTCGTAAAATGCAATTTTCGTGTCATTGATTCTGTTCGAGAACAAAAAAAATATGTATCGCGCTTTACGAGATCTTCAATCTACTTCAATTTAACAATATTTGCTTATCACAAAAATTGCACATTGCCGGTATAGATTTTTTAACTTTGAAAATGTTTATTTGCATTAGGTGGTTTCCTTAACTACTGGATCAATTAGTAAAATTCTTATACCATTGAAGTTAAGTTTCATTGGTATAAGAGATATATAATTCTGTAGGAAAAAAGAAGTCATCAAAGATTCTTCAAAAAATTTAAATAATTTTCCATTGAGCATTCATTTTTAATTTAAGAATATACTATCACTGTTTCTCTTGTTATGTACGGGTATTTTATTAACATAGCCTTGAAAATGCTATAAAAGTGAAGTAAAGTGAAGCTAATGGCTAATTTTATAAAATTTTAAAAATACGATGTGGTAAAAATAAATGAATAATAAACAATTTGCAAGCACTTAAAGTACAAGTATATTCTTAAAATATGTGAAAGTAGGTAAGTATCTTCACGCCCGTATTCCAAAGAGGCAGACGTAGGTACAAACAGGGCACCCACGATCAGCCTAAGGTACCTACTTAGCCTTGCATGTTTGCAATGTGGTGGCAAACTATAAACGACGCAATAATTAAATAAATAATATCATAACATTTCTTCGTCTCATTCATTGAAGGGGTTCCCATGGGAGGGGTAAAAGTCAAAATGTAAATTGGGTTGTAATTATTTAACGCGTAATTCAAATTAGTTCTTTATTTTTCTCGTATTCTATCTATTGCGTGCTAAATACATTGTTTCATATTTTTTTTCTAGGTCAAAAAATTTGTAGTTAAGAAAATATAGACATATCAACACTCAGCATAAAGTGACCAAAAAACTGGAAATCCGAAATGTAGAGAAACATTTGAACGCACACGTCATCCTATTATAAATTTAAATCTTCACGTCATGTCCCTCTGCACGGTTGGCGGAGAGTATCAAAAATCAAATAAACGAAGTTTAACTAGTTACAAATTTATTATTAATCATTACTATTAAAGTTTTACTAACCGCCAAGGTTGGGAAATATACAATACTATTTGTCATACATATGATACATAGAAATACTTAAATAGATACAAGAATATATTTAATAAAAATCCAGACCCTGAAATGCAGACATCTAAATGTGCGTCACATAAATGCCTGCCCCCATCGGGAATCGCGCCCGAGCCTCGCGGTTGGTCGATATACGAGTAGTTAGGCGTGTCCGTGGCCTGTAAACGCCATGCTTGTTGTAGAGGCGTCAATTGAGGCTGAGGTAACCATTTTCCGTATGGACCAGAACATAAGTCTGTCATTATGGTAGCAGAAATAGGTAAGGCGGTAGATCCTCACCCGAACAAGACAGCAGTGTGACCATTTTGTGACGACCGACCCTTAGGGATCTTGTTGCTAATTATTAATGATCCATTAAACCTTTGTTTGCATCTTCGAGCTGCTCCCACAAAGGTGGGTGGTATATTCTACACAATGTGAGTCCGATGACAAAATATTTTAATCAGACAGGTTGCAATAACGGCTTACAGAACAACCTTTAAGCTTTTATTAAACAACCTTTAGTGACATATAATGGAGTAAGTTACCATAATGTAATCCTGCACAGAAGCATATGGATCTTCCAACACTCCTTCAGTAACTCCTTCAAATTTTAGTTCAGTTAGACAATACTTCATCTTCAAACTTGGATGTGAATCCAACCAAGAGTTTTCAACACATTCATCAAAATTACCCAACTGGTACTTAGAGCCATAGAGGAAGCCCGTTGGTGCTTGAATAGCGTCCCAACCTAAAAATAAAATTCAATAAATAAAAACAGATAAATTATTAATTTTACAGTATTAAAGTTTAAGACGAAATCAGACAAGAGCTTAATATTTTAACAATAGTGTGAAAAACATAAATTGTCTATATACTAGACTTCACTTGTAGTATGGGATAAGGAATATATCTGTACTAATACTCATTTATGGACAACATTAGTAACCTATCTAAGATCGTGCTATTTTAGATCAGTTGCCAGGTAACCGCTGCTATTTATCAATTTTTCTAAAACTATCTTAGCAGCAAAGCCCTAGAACTCCTTTATTTATTTATAGATAGGTTATTAGTATTGGCCGTTAGGAAGCCAAGTCAAATAATTTGGAAAATTTAAGGTGATAAAAAGAATGTAATGATTCGTAATTTGAAAAATCATACAATTGTGTGTATGAGGTCCCGGGTTCGAATCCCGGGTCGGGTAACAAAAAGAAAATTGGGTATTTCCAATTTTCTAATAATAGAAAACGTTGCTCGGATACGTATGGCCATAGGCTTGCCACCTATCACATTGTGGGACTTAGTGTCTTCGGCTAGTCGTGGGTGCCATAGTTGTGTCTGTGCCTACCGCTTTGAGGATATGGGCGTGAAGATACTTTTTTTGAAGTGAAAACTTTTTTAGCGGCGTTGCACACTTTTTTTGGAATGGGTAAAACAACAAAACGGCGGCGCAGGTCGCTTGCGTCAGATCTAAAATAAAACGTAGATTCATTGCTGTTTTTGTATTGCTTACATATTTCCGAACAGTATAGGATTCGCAATGGATAATACCAGTACGAGTAGGGATGCATACGATACATCATAAACATCGATGTTAAACTACGAAACTACTAAGAAAACATCAATACATCGTTCATTATCAACGATGTTTTCTGAGCGATGTTTTATTGCAGTGCCATCTCTTTGTTAGTTAATAATCTACGTATTATTATCATTACGTATCTTAGTCACTCGCATGCCATTGTGTTTTCTATTTTTGTCTCACTCTAACGCTTAAAGTGAGCAAAAGAACGAACCGCTGTATGTTTGGCGTCCATATGCAGCTCCGTCGTTCGTGTTTGTGCATTTTCACCAAATTATTGGTACAAAGTTCCTTATTGCGCGTTGTGAAAGGGGGCTAGACGGAAAAAATTCTTACGAAAATGTTGTCACGACACTTTTTGCTCTGTGGTCTAGCGGTTCAGTAGTTGGACTTGACTGCATGAGGTCCCAGGTTCGAATCCCGGGTCGGGCAATTCTTTTTATTTATTTTTTTATTTTTAATTTTCTATTTTTTTTATTATCATTTTCATTTTTTTTAGATTTTTTTTATATATTTTTTTTCATGTTTCTCTGTCTGTCTCTCTCTATAAGAGAGATAGAGATTGATAGAGATTGAGAGAGAGAACTTCGTTCAATCCGGGTGTCCCTTGACACCTCTCAACTTTTTTCTTATTTACAGATTTTGTTATTCTTCCACTATTTATATGCTGGTACGTTACAACGGTTTTATTTAAAGTGTAAATATATGTCTGTAATTTTTACTACTAAAACGAATCTAATTCAATCTATATAGGAAATCGCTTTTTCTCACTATATTATGGCCGTACGTCAACCCTGCTAATATTTGATAAAACATCGTAAAAACATCGATGTATCATTCATAAACATCGATATTTTCGACATCGATGTTTCATTTTCAAAAACATCTACTTATAGGTTTTTTATGAACGATGTGGCATCGCGTGTGTGTGTAAAACAATCGCAAAAACTACTGCGATTAGGCCTCTCGCGTTGTTCTGCAGTATTAAATAATCGCCTTTGTGGTCTAGCGGTCCGGCGTTGGACTTGACTTCTTGAGGTCCAGGGTTCGATTCCTGGGTCGGGCAACAAAAAAAATAGATATCGTATATTTTCAATTTTCTAATAAAAATAATGTTGCCCGGGATTGAATATGTGCCCGTTTGGCGATAGGCTTGTCACCTATCACATTGTGGGACTTAGTGTCTTCGGCTGATCGTGGGTGCCTTGGTGGTGCCTCGACTACCTACTCCTTAGGGGATATAGGCGTGAAGATACTAAATAATTGTACTCTAAAGTGAAAACTGTTTCTTGCTATGAATACTTTGCAGTTTGTGGTAGATAAAATAGATATTAGTTTATTAAATTTTAGTCTTTTAATTTGTTTGCGACTTGTAGGTGTATTTATATTATAGTTACTCAGTTAATAGTGTGGAGAAGTTTAGCTGTTTTCGAAAGTTGTAAGTTTAACAAAGGAAATAATAGTAGAAGGAAAATCGATATATCTACACATATATATTATATTGAATTGGATTATGTAGGTATTAGAAAAATTAAATATTTCATCATATTTTATCTCAAAAGTAATACTCTTTTAATTAGCCGAGGTAAATTATGAAGTGGCTGTACTACTAGGTAGCGTACTGAAGTTTCATGGTTTAGCACATAGTACTAATAGGTAGGTAATAATAGAACTAATAAGGTGTACTAGAACATCTAACGGATTGTACGATTACAGATCGAATCCAAAAATATGCGATTCAGCACAAGACTATTATACCACATAAATGATAGTACTTTCATACTGATAATTAAAGCAATTCGTGCAAAATTATTCCCTAACCATTCCAAAATATCAAAAATGCACAACGTTAGTATTCAAGTTTTCAAGCACTCCCGGAGTGCCGGCAGAAGTAAAAACTTTTGATGATATTGGTAGGCAAACAAACAACGGATTTCCTGATGGTAAGAAATTCAAGCCGCCTAGAGACACCAAATGTGGTAATGGTGCGTTGCCAACCTGAGGCCGGGATGTTAGGCCTCGAACAAAAGTAAGTTTACCGGCTACCTTACCCTTCCAACCGGAACACGTCATGACGTTATGGCGGCAGAAATAGATAAGGCGGTGGTACAAATCCGGGTGAGTGAGGAGAGTTGGATTAAATCTTCGGTCCATACGGATGCAAACCAATGTTTACAACCAATGCTTACAACCAGTGTTTACAGCTGTCTAGAACTGTTATTATTTTAACAATACGGTATAAGTTTAATTATGGAAAGTGAACAAGCAGAAGGATTTTTATAGGAAAAATTAGGTATTTGCAGTGATCATAATTGGTGGCTATTTTGAGGCTCGAGTGTTAAGCTTCTTGAGTTATTTCGGAAGCGAATCATAATAGCGACTAGGTAATAGGTAATATTACAATATAGTTTTCTAGTAATGCCCTGTGAAGCACCGGGAACAACGTATTATGTTAGAAGCAACAGATAAAATCAGTTCGATGTTAGTCTAAACTTTCAATTTATGGAGTACTAGCTGTTGCCTGCGGCTTCACCCGCATTTAAACAGGATCCCGTTGTTCGATCGTGATTAAAAGTAGCCTTTGTGTCAATCCAGGTCACAATCTGTGTTTCAAATTTCAGACAAATACTTAAGAGTAACAAACATACACACATCCTTACAAACTGTCGCATTTATAATATTAGTAGGATAGGATTATTTGAATCAAACAAGCAGACGGATATATGAAATACATTTTGCCTTCAGGCACCATTACTGTAATGAATCTTTGCCAATTTTAAATTTTAAAGGATATGGACCAAATCTGCCTTGAGTCCAACATGCGTACAACATAAGTATACCTGCAGTAATTCTTAAATTATTTTTTATGAAAGGTCTCAATGTCAGTTCCTAACGGACAATAACTAATTTAAATATATTTTTAAAATGATCGTTACGTTTTCATTCATATATTCATAAATGAGGTTTTCCACACGTTTAATATACAAAAATACTGATATTGTATTGTCAAATTCTGTTTACATCCCAACTAGCAAAATTTAAACTTACAGATGTCCCAAGAGTAAAAATTTTCACTCTTAAGGGGCCATGTATGCTAAAATACGTCAGCAATGTACTATTTTTTTCATACAAATCAATTATGGATCTTGGCGACAAAAATACACAAGATTAACATTAATATGCTTTATAAGACTAGTGTTTCCAAATCACGATTCATTTCACTTTGCTTGATAGAAAAAAATCAAAAAGTAAACCCTTTTTTGAAAGCAAAATCTAACTGTCTACTTCAATTATGAAAATATCAAAACCAGATTTAGCATAAACATAGATAAGTATTATACCCAAAAAATATAACTGTTTCGGTTATTATATTTTTTTTCAAATTACTTTTATAGTGTAAAAATAGTGATTTGGCGCTTAAGACATTTACTTTAGAGCGCAATATTTCATAGTAATCATGGAACGTGGGAGTGCGCTGATTGGCTCTTCTGGCTGACTAAGTATGGGGCCTTAAGACATACTTACAAACCGCTCTTACCGTCGATTTAGGCGCATATTATAAGAGAATTCTTACTTATAGTTACCTTACAACGCTCTTGTTAGGAGTAACTTAACACTTACAGTGATCTTGTTATTGTTGTTGTAATACCAAACTAACTTTCAACGGTCTTATAATGGTTATGTTTAAGGGAAATTAGACATGCCTTTTTAAGATGTATCGTCATAGTCAAGACACATATAGGTCTGCTATAAGACTTTAGTTCTTAAATAAGCATATTCCTAAGAGAAAATTGCTAGTTGGGATGTTACGTTAACTATTTTAAAAAGAAATTAAACATTTTCACACAATTTGAACAGTTTTAGTGCATACAAATAATATGTTTTTGTAATGGAACGTAACCGCAATACTATTAATACTATAAATTCGAAAGTTTGTGTGATTGTTTATTACTCCTTCGCGCAAAAACTGCTGGACCATGAAAAACATGAAATTTGACACACACGTAGAGGGTAAGTTGTATTAACACATAGGGTAGTTTTTAT
Organism: Calephelis virginiensis; assembly: GCA_002245475.1. Taxonomy (NCBI): domain Eukaryota; kingdom Metazoa; phylum Arthropoda; class Insecta; order Lepidoptera; family Riodinidae; genus Calephelis; species Calephelis virginiensis. The sequence goes on along the minus strand of NJDC01057504.1, from coordinate 72,393 downwards.
CTCAAAATTAATATATATTAAGTCTTACATATTTTTGTAAATATACTTCGAAAAGTCCGTGATACAGGTTTGATTTAAGAAAAAAATGAAGTACTCAAAGACTTATTGCTTACCTCTTAATGCCCATAAAGTGTGATTTTGAACATTAAATAGCATGTTCAATAAACTGTTAAGGCACGGCAGTTCTTCTCTCGTCCAACTCTGAGAAGTAATATCATGAACTAAATTTCGAATCTGCTTTTGAAAATTATTTTTTTCCGTGGCTTCTTGTAATGATTGCACGCAGGCAAATCCTGAAAAAAAAATAACAATAACATATTCAATTTCATATACTTTATCTTACCTATACCTATATGTATACCAGATAACAAAATTAAAATGAGCAAATTTTTTAAATTCAAAAAGGGATAAAATTGGTCGCAGGTTCTTGATAATATTAAAAATATTAAATAGCTACCGAAAAACCTGATCAAGAATATTCTGGATCACTTCAGCTTTTAAAGAAAAAAATAAATCGATTCATTTGTTCAAAAATAAAAATCAAAAGACAGACACACAAAACATATGTACGTACACGCACCACATGAACACACACATACATAAACACATGCGTGTGTCCGTCAAACTTATTTTTACTTAAAGAACATTGTTGGTTTTGATTTCACAGTTTGATATTTTTACTGGCATTTAAGTTTACAATTAATTTAATGTGAATTATTATCATTAAAACACATTTAACATGGTCAATTTATTATTTTACAAGGCCACACTTTCTATGAGGTGTAACTGTCCTACGAATTTAAGTTATGACGTATATTTAACGTTTTTTTTTTGTGAAATAAGGCGGCGAACAAAACGATGGCTCTCCCGATGGTGAAAGATAATCTTGGCCCATAGGAATCATTGATAAGGAGCATACTATTATGGCACGACGTATCTAACCTTTAGTCGCTTCTTAAGTAATACCTTGTAGGGTGGCTGGTCGTCTATTCTAAACGGGATTCCAATGATAAAATGTAATTACAAATTATTATATTTCTTAATAGAAATGTTTTTTTTTTTATATTGGAAGGCAAACAAACAGACACATTTTCTGATGGTTCGAAATTCACACTACCTGGAGGCACCAAAGATGGTAATGGTGCGCTGCGTGAGGCCGGATGTTAGGATCCGAGCAAAAGTAAGTTTACCAGTTACCATATCCACTGTGAAACTTTACTACCTAGCCAGATGACACAGTGTTAGTGACAATAAGCCAATGCTCGCCTTTAACGAGCTGCCTAGTAGGAAGGCAAGTGGTCGAGTCTATTCTATTCTGCAAAGGTTATGGCATTAATCCTTACGACTCGTCGAGTCTCTTACGAGTTATTTCGCAGAAAAATATTTAGCATGTTCTAAGGAAATTGAAAAACTACCAGAAAAATTTCATTATCCTAAGAAATAGACTTTGACCAAGCTACAAAAGGTGTAATCGATGCGTTTCCAACCTGAGGCTGGTTGGTGTTGCGTCTGTAACGTTAGGAAATGAACTCTCATCTCCGTAAAAAAATACGACACCAACGAACATTATCTTTGCAAAAAGAGACAAGGCAGTGGTACCAATGAGAACAGTCTTTGTTTTTTTGAATGACTAATTTGTTGCTAACCTCGCGGTTCTTACAACTTCACCGGGCTTTAAGAACAGTCGCAAGGCACCTCCTTGTTACAGTCACGGTGCTAGTGACATACCAAACAATGCCTACATCATTTAAAGGTACCCTGGATTAGCAAAGGGATTTTATATAAAGAAATAAATTTAATGACTTACCACAAAAAAATAAAATAACGTACGTGAACAATCTCATTTTAACAAAGATCACACATCCAACCACGTTAACACTTTATCTTATTGTGTTTAAACAATAACTGATTATAACTCTTAAATCTATATTATCAGGTATAACTATAATGATCGATTGAGAGTCCTCCTCATTGTCATGTTCCGGCTAGTCGTTTTTCTCAAGATTTTCCGCGTAATAATAATAATTATACTGTTAATAATTGTTTATTAATTACACAAATAGCCCTGTGATTGTTTTAACCGACACCGGTAAAAAGGAGGAGATTATGTAATCGATTTCTATATGTTTATGTATGTTGATCGATATCTCAGTCATTTATGATCAAGTTTTAAAATTTTTGTTTTTATTTAAATGATGTTCTTTTGAAGTTTTTTCATGACATTAGAAGCAGACGGATTACCTGATGGTAAGAAATTCATGCCGCCTGAAAACAATAAAGGTGGTAAGTAATGGTGCGTTGCCAACCTGAGGCCGGGATGTTATGCCTCGAGTAAAAGTAAGTTTAGCGACTATTTTATCGCCCTAAGTTGAACATGTCACTGGCAGGCACTGACACTATAGCGTCAGGAATAGGTGAACCAGTCCGGGCGAGTCGCCACGAAACTCTACAACCTATTCAGATGTACGGTGTTAGTAAGGGTAAGGTTATACTCGCCTTTACTTAGTTGCCTGGTAGGAAGGCAGATGGTCTATTCTGCAAAAGAACCCGGAATCTCGTAAGCTCAATTGAACGGTGCTGGTCATTGAGTACACATACAAGAAAAAATATATTTGATATTTTCCATCGCCGGCGCTTGGTGAAACATCCAAATATTAATATTTTTCAATAAAGAAACACTTGTACTGTTTTACGTATCACTCATAATTTATTATTTTGTAAATAGTCTGCCGGTTTCGCATATACACCAACATCAGAGCTGAAACTTAAGTAGTTTTAGTTGACCGCTAACCACAAAATAGGTATAAAGTATACGTTTATGACTATATGTGTTTTGTTATTAAATATAGTTTGCTAAGATGGTGGATAATATTTGACATTCTGGTTTTTATTTAAATTTGTTGTTTAATAAAATTTACAAAGATTGTAGATAAATTTTGACATTATAAATTAAAATAATATCTAATACAAATTTATGAAATAATGTATACATTTCAATAAAATTTGTTAAGATTGTGGTTAAAATTTGACATTTTACTCTGAGATGTGGCCAGATATATCCAACAGTGGCTAACTTGGCAACACTGACTCATACAAAATCTAAAGAAGAGTTACGTTCGCCATGTCTTTTTAATTTTAACCTTTTACTCAATTGGACTCGGGTATTTCGAAAAATGAAGAAATTCCGTACAGAAATTTTCTGATCGTGTGTGGCAGGTCCATTGATTTATATGGATTCGCTACATTGAAATTTCGGAACGGGAACTGGTAATGGAATTCCGCATGCATGTAACCGCCCTAACTATGCCAAAGTGGAACACGATGATGAGAAACTACATTTGACCAATTAATCGTGCTAGTTCATTATTTTAAATGTTTGACTAAAAATCAGCAGGCACCACAATGTTTTTTTAATTTTTTAACAGCAAAATATGTTTATACTTTTTTTAACTAATGGCTGCCTTATATATAACTTTTTAAGCCATAACAAGACAATGGTGCTTATTCTGCTGTTCACAAATTAAACAAATTTTAGATGCATGCTATCTTCTTCAAATGACACAAAAACAAAACAGATATGTCAAATTAGCCTGGAAATGTTAAATTGTAATGTTTTTAAGCAACGAATTCCGAGTTAAATCTATCATTTAACATCTGTAGAAATATCATAGGTATACAAAATATTCTGACAGCACTAATAGTGTTTTGTCTCTTTCTAATACTATCGTTGAAAGAAGATAGCGATTGATAACTTATAATAATTAGTTTAGTAAGTGCGCACTAAAATTACCACACATAATCAGCTCTAGCGTCATGGTTGTTGGACTAGTTAGGAAGGTACCAATCCGAGAGAGTTGTCAAATGGTATAATAAAATTGTATACGGTCACATTGAAGTAATGTGTTATGATCTGACTTACGTGAACAAACAACTTTTGCTCGAGGCTTAACTTCCCAGCCTAAGGTTGGCAACGCACCATTACCTTTATATTTATATATACACCTTTGGTGTCTCTAGGCGGCGTGTACCTATTTCTTACCATCAGGAAATCCGTTGTTGCTTCCGTTGCTTGTTTGCTTTACAATATCATAAAAAAAACTAAGTCCCATGCGTTATAGGCAGAGTATTGAGTGCCAAGAATCATTATTTTTCAGACCTGCCTTCTTTTACATTCATTACTCTTTTTATACAAACATGCCGATTTAGGGGACCCTTAACTCCACTTCGGATAAAACCCAAGCGATTTGGGCATGAAAATTCAGCCTAAAGCATGAATTTTATCACAAATAAACTAATGCATGGAAAGAACTGCTTAGTAGGAGTCATTTACCTTCCTATCAGAACACGATATTGGTGAGCACTGAAATGAGGAAAATGAGGAAAGAAAAAAATATAAGAGATGTCCTTAAAGCAAGTCACTAGATAACTCTTCCACCTGGTGTATATAATATAGTAACAATAAAAAATATTACTTCATTAGTGGGCGATAGGGTTGTCACATATCTTCTAAATAACTAAAACTGCAAATTCTTAATTAAGAAATATGTTTATTATCAGATATCAAAGATCACGAAGTTTTGATAGCCAAACGTGCTGTATCAGACGCGTGTGTATAGATAATATTACCGTGCGTGTGTCGCGCACGTGCTGTTGACGAGCTTAGCACAAACATCTATCGATAGCACAAATTTACTTTGACATTTTTAGGCAAATGGAAATGACTATAATAAGAAATACAGACCTAAGGTATTTGTACGTTGCCAACCTGGGACTGAAAGGCTAAGTTTGTAATTAATAAATAATTGAAACTCAGTGAAAATGCAAAAAAAAAACTTAGATTCCACTACCATACACAATGATGTATTTATTTTTTCGAAAAGTAAGTCATGATGATCCGATGAATTTGGAATTCGTGGCAGTTTGTCAGGTCGCATGTTTGTATGTTTTTACCGCATTATGGGAAAAAGTATTAGAGTAGTATATTAATCAGTCTTTAAGTCGACTTTTCCCATATCCCATAATTATTAACATAGCACAAGCATCTAAATTGGTTACTTCGACAGTTGTTTGGTTGTTCGTAGTTTTTTTTTGTATAATTATTAAATTTCGGGTTCATAATGAGTGAAATTACTTAATTTTAGTGGCATTTTTAACAATTTTGTTCGGTGAAAGTACACAAATTCGTGTATCATGCATGTCTTCGTTGCCGCCAAATCTTATTAGGTAATTGAGTTATGTAATGAGGCTACCGCTTTGCTCAAGACCCTGACATGACTTTCTTTGAGCGCTTGTGAGCAATTTTTAATCATTTAAGCCCGAATTATTAAATCTGATAACTTAATGCAAATTTCAACTTGACTACTAAACTAAACTAAACTAAAACTAAAAAAAGAAAGCGTAAAATAATATTAAATATTTTTAATGGTTATTAAAACAATTTCGAAAGATTTTAGAACAGACTATAGATTTGATTATAGAAGTGTTTCAGTGAAAGTCTCGTCAAATCCGTTCGGCCTGTCCACAAGTAAGCCGGAATAAACAAACAGACAGACAAAATCAGCAAAAAAAGTGGATATATTATGTACTATGCATACATGCATGTAAGATGCAGATATTAAGTATATTAAGTATATATGGACACATCAACGGTATTTATTTATTTGTATAAATTTATTTATTTTTGTATTTACTGCAACTTCCCACACTTATTATGTTTTCTTTGAGCACACTTATAATCGTACTTACATGCAGTGATGCAAACTCAAGCACACACACTCTCTTCGTCTCATGTACACTCACACCCACATTCACGCCCAGACACACACCTCCATAAGAATTGTGTATTTAAACACAACTGTTACTGTGTATTTCAAATTGCATCTACTTATTATTCTTTTATAATCTACTTATTTTAACTTTCCGCTGGGGCACTGGCGTCCTACAATTCAAGTTGACATCAACCTAGAAGAGGCGTCAGACGCACACAACCAAGGTTAGCAGAATTTAAGTATATATTCTTATATTTTTTTATTTCAAAGGTACAAGTATTTTTTGTAAATGTGAATGAATGATTGATAGATTGATTTTTAGACTCGAAAGATGAAGTTAAATTAAATTGAGAATGAAATTAATTTTCAGTGTTAGAAATAAACGCCTTTGGTTTTACTTGTATTTAACATATCTGCGCTGCAGCTGTATAAGATCTTAAGGCTCCGTCAAAATATTTATCACTACATAGTATAAAACAAAGTTGCTTCCTCTTTCGCTATGTTCCTTTGTATGATCAAATCTTTAAAAGTATACAACGGATTTTGATGCGGTTTTTGTCTATGCTAATAATAAAAAGGAAAGATTTGATTTTTTGATTGTTTTGAATGGTATTAATAAATATTTTACCACTAGAAATCAGCATTATCCCTGAAGAACATAGACTACTTTTTATAGCGGGACAATGCATCATTCCCATGGGACAAGGACACCGGGTAACACGACACCGGGTAGTAAGAATTAACCTTCTGTACTTAGGTACCTATTTCACATAACTTCTAATCAACTAAACCGATTGGGTTAACTTTATATGGGTATTTCGATGGTTTACTGTACGTTTTCAAATACAATTAGACCAGGTAGGCTGTGCTGTTGTCGGTATATCATCTACAATTTAATGTAAAAGAGGAAAGATTTGATTGTTTTTGAGTTTGTTTGTATTTAATGGGCTCCTAAACTACGTGACGAATTTGATAAAATATTTTACCATTAGTAGCAGACATTATCGCTGACGAACATAGGCTACGTTATTTCTATGAAAAAATAGAAATTTGTACACCCGGACCCTTGCAAAAACGGGCGGGCTGCTAGTTAATAGATAAAGTGATTGAAGAGAAAGGTTTATATGTTTATTTTCTACCTGTGTGAAGCCAGGGCGAACGAACAGATATGACGAGTATAAATCCGAGCAAATCAAATGTTTAACTTAACAGATTTCAATGAAACTGTCATATAAAGATAAAATTGAAGAGTTATTAATGTTTACACAAAACAAAACAAACAAACAAATATTTCCTGTTTATGACTAATACTGGCAATTACGCGAGCGTTTGCAAAATGTCTTTATTTATTGCAAAAAAAACTTAGGTATCAATCTGGTACAATCACCAACAAAATTAATTACAAATAAAGAAAGAAAATCGCTTATTTCATATGGACCATACCAAAGGCACTTGTGACGCGTCTATATATTACTAAAATCTACCTCTGGATTTTAATGCAGTGTTAATTATGTTTTTTAAGTAGACAAACCAATTATTTGATGTTAAGTGATCTCCTACCACAAATTACTGTATCACCAGAAATCTGATAGTTGCGTTGCCAGCTGTATACTAACTGCGTACCTGCACGTTAGCTGAGGAAAGAAGAGCATGAAAAGGAAGCTCATGGGACTAGCACCCTGATATTTACAAAATAATAGTGTCATAATAATTACTATAAAAATACATTTACACTGATTTACTTGATATATTTTTATGTCATACTTCTACGATATAAAACACACATACCTGCCTCTTGAATATCTATTGAAAAAAAAACACACCGCAACCTTTTGCGTTGTTTTCAAAATCGAACATACATAGTGAAAGATAGTAAAGAAATAATCAACATTTTTTAACAACATCAAAAAAAAAATTTTTGGATGTTAAGCAATTGCTTGGTCAATGCCAAAGAAATTTCAGTGACCCTTTTTGAGAAAGTTGGTCACAATTCCGAGTGCCCTTGAAATTTTATCAAGTATTAGACCTAGACAATATCGTGACACAATATCGATGAAAGGTGCAGATGATATCTTTTAAACGGACACCTGTACCAGACAATTACACAATTGGCCCGACACTTCAGCCACAAGACAGCGACATACCTTCAAATTCTATGGTGTCTGTGGGCCACGATTATCAAAATCTAGTACCATCAGGGGTGTTGTGCGCTTTTTCACTCTTTTCAACTAAATTCGAGAGTAATCAGTACTGACCCGGCTGACCCGGCAAACGTAGTTCTGCTATATTTTAATTTGATTTTAGTAAAAAAAAATTTGGAGTGAGTCACTTAGAGGTATGAAAAATAGATGTTGGCTGATTCTCCGACCTACTCAATATGCTCACAAAGTTTCATGAGCCATTTAGGAGGCGTACGGGAACGAACATTGTGACACGAGAACTTTGTATAAAAAATAATTTAAACAGATTATATTTGACAGTACACAAAATCAACTCTAGTCGACCTCGCCAAAAGTAACTCACATGAAGCTCAACTTTGTTCCTTCCACAGTTACAATTATGTACAATTGTCTGTAATAATCCATCACAGTCAATCTTTCCACGATCCAAGGCCGAGATGTAATAGAACAGGTTACTTCAAATTTGACCTCTATGTCCTAACCATAAAGGTGAATGTAAAAAAAAACATTAAAAAAGTTTGAATCTGCCAACATTTTAACTTGAACTCCCAAGTTGTAATTACGTATCTGGAAATAAATATGAAGCTCATAATTTTAATGTTAGTGAAAGTGGTGGTAGTGAAAAGTGAATGTGATAGTTATTTTAATTGTCTTCAAAACTTTTACGATAACTTTTTTAACAACATTTCACACGAAAATATAACATATGAGACTGTGACTTTAAATAACAAAGATTCTCAAATTAATAATGTTGACAGTATTATATCGGATGTTTCAAGTTTAATACAAAATGAATTAGAAAATCAAACGAATGTTGTTATTCATAGCTTTGAAGATAATAATACTAATATATTTGTAAAGTCTATTAATATTGAAGATTCAAAAGACGACTTCAGTAAACTGTTCGATAATATTGACATTCCTTACATTGATGATATATTTATTCAAAATTACACATCAGAACTTCAAACTAATTTAGATTTTTATATCTATAATACCTCAGAAATACCAATTAGTGTTAATCCGTTAGTCGAAAGTTTTACTCCAAAACAGAAAGATATAAAAGAAAATGAGATTGATGATATTATTGATAACCTCCACGATATTTATGACTTTGAAGAAGATAATAGCACAGATTATCCGATTATAGATTACGTAGAGTATTACAAGGATACTACAAATGAATATATAGAAATAAACCCAACAGAAGTTAGTTATAATGAAAGTTTTTTAGATAGTACAACAGAAAAAGATACGGTAAGTGTTATTTAATCGAATTCGAAAAAAGGCGACGTATTTTTTTGTATGTTAATTTCTTAGTAATTTCTGAATCGATTTAATAGTTGCTTTGTTATATTTGAAAGCTCATACTTCTGACATCCAGACTTGGTAATAATGTCACCAACATAATCACCGAGTCTGGATCTGATATCTCAGAGAAATAGAGAAAAAACTTAATTTACAAAAATATACGTGAAAGATCCACTGCTGGTAGAGTGATGTGCAGCAACTTGCCCGGGCAGGGATCCATCGCATCACCTATTCTTGCCGCCATGACGACTCTCTCACATCCGGATTGGAGTTTACAGTAGCCGGTAAACTTGCACAAATTGTCCATACGTCCCGGCCGCAAGTCTGCGACACACCTATAACTCTCTTGCCATCAGGAGACCGGTTCCTTTTGCAAAATAGACCATCTACCTTCCTGCAATTTCAATACTTACCGTTGACGTATTCCGGTTTGGTGGATAAACTTACTTTTGCTCGAGGCCCAACCTCCTCCTGTTGGCAACGCATCAATTCCACCTTTGGTGTCCCTAGGTGGCGTGAATATCTTACCATCAGGAAATCAGTCTACTTGTTTGCCTTCCAATATCATAAAAAACTAAGTTTGTTTTATAGAACTCATAATAAATGTGTTTTAAGTTATACACTTGTTACACGTATATACACATATCTTCAAGCCAAGTTCCGTAGGATATGGGCAAAGAGTATCAAGTACAAAATTTCAAGATCCTTTCAGACCTGCGCTGCGTAGTCTTCTCAACATTCATATCTAGTCCAAAAGTGGTGGTAGACTTTTGCTTTACTTTACTTTTACTTTACCACCAGTGGTAATTAAAAAATATTAGTAATGACCCATTTAGCCTGTACTTGCCTCTTATAAGCTGGCTAAATATGAACTTTGACCTACGTTACGAAAACAAAACTAACAAAATCTTTTCATTATTAGCGAAGTAAACATATTACATACAAAAAACAAACACACAAATCGATAACCACCTCATTTTTAGAGTCTGTTACATAGATACACTAGACTATCATTTCGATAAGTGTAAATCCTCACTTGCAATTCGTATAGAGTTTCGTTGATTGCACTTCCATTTGCTGACAATTTTGCATGTTTCAACCGATTTGAACCTTTAAATTCAATGGCATATTCAGTAATGCCTTAGAGTGGCATTGGCATAGAGCTATTTGTTAATAAAACCATCCGGTACTGGGAAGAGTGATGTGATTACATCGGAAACATTACACATTTACATTAAAAAAACAAACGTGATCTAATTATGATCAACGTCATCTAACTTTAACTTTATAAACAAAAAAATTACATACAAATTAGGTACTTACACAGACAACATTTTTACAAAAAATTGATACTAACTTTTTAGCAGCTAGCCTATTTTTTATTTTTTTGCCAATTATTGCTGCCGTGCCATCTGCCTGTTGGTGTAATTTAGTTTTGACGGAAAAGTAGGCAGTTAAATACTTAGTTGAGTTGTAACTCGAGTAGTTACAATTTTTATTAAAGTATTTAACCATAAACGAATTGAATTTCTTAACTTCAGAAAAACTGTCAGCTTGTTTAACTTTTAGGAACAAAACAATATTGGTCCCGGACTCCGGATATTACGGAACAAGTACGTCTGTAGTAGCAAAATCTAAATATTGTCAGTAAAACACTAGAACTGACACTTTTTAAATGTAATAATTGTAATATAACATAAGCATAAGCATATATTATAGTAGGTTAATTATGGAATAAATATGGAATATGGAATTATTGATGACAAGGCGGATCACACACTGCGCCGCTCACCGCTTAGATTTCTAGTGATGGGGAATATAACTTACTACTAAAATATCTCAATTTGTATAAAACAAAACATCACATTGTGTTGTGTGGTACTGCCACTGCATTTCCGTGCGGCAATTAAGATTAAAATTTGCATCAGTAACACTTATGTAAGTGTCCTCGGAAAAGTTATACAAATTGATCTAATCTCAAAATAGACGTATGTTACGGATGTTAGTTAACGACACTAATACTAGCAAATAGAAATACTTAAATAGATACCAGTCTAAATTTAATCAACACTCATACCCCCAAAATACAGACATGTATGTTCTTCAGACAAATGCCTAAGAAATATACATTTCTACAGTACATATCGCTTTCAGACATCAATAATTAAAGAACGAAACACAAACTTCAGTTTCACTGTTTCAATTCCATTTTTTTTCCAATTTTCTTTTCGATTCCAACATATTTAATCGGTTCACAAATGATGGAATAATCGATTAATGTACATAGAAAATAGTAGTCGAATACATAGTCTAATCCTTATCTAAGTCGGTAGAAAGCTGTAATAATGCATTGTTAATCGGGACTGAGACTTGGGTGTGAACAAGTGATGAGACTATCGTAAAGTCGGTAAAAAGAGGTGACACCAATTTGGCTGTTCCGTTTAAAATGTCATCACTAATACGGATTTTATATTTACGGGGTTATAGTCTATTTACTTCAACAAGCGAATACTGAGTATATCCCTCTCATATGTCTGATACTGACAGAATGAGATGTAGCATTTGTAGCGATTAGCACTTCGCCTTTGTTTTCATTGTCAAATTGTATTAGCGGTTTATGTTGATTATGTGGACCAATGACAATGCAATACTATTTTTGGTACACGTTTGTTAAAAAAATAGAGTATTGTAACAAATAAGCCGGCGAGCTGCTCGCCTTTTATATGGAGCTCGGAACCAATACGGGGAAAACTCAAAATTTACTATTAGGCTCTATGATAATACATGCTCTAGAGACGTGATATATTCAGCTAAACATATTCAAGCTGATGTCAAAGCGCCGCCGTTGACACTATTACCGCGCCATTACTTTTAGGTTTCGCTTTGAGCACAAATGAAGTCGGCAGTTCTGGTAAAAATACATATTACGTGAATGACAAGGTTCACGTTCACATACAACACCAGTTACTTCGACTGTGATTTAGTAAACCATTACATTTTTAACCGACTTCATAATAGGAGAAGGTTCTCAATTCGACTGTGTGTTTGTTACGCGATTACTGGACCAATAACCAACCGATTGTGATAGTTATTTTATGTAGTTTATGTTATTTTTGTACACATTGACGACCTCATCATTGAAAAAATGTGTTTATCACTAGCTGAACCGGCGGACTTATCTTATGTCTTGACATAAACAGCTACTAATAGTTTGTATGAAAATAAATACTGTTTTCTCCATTTTCTCTGTAATTCACCTGGTGTTATCTTTTCACAATATTCTTCTTTTGACAATAACGAAAAAAATAATAATTAACAAAATTCGGTCATTCCCTCAACCTTGATGCGATGAACACGCAAAATAGGAGGAGGAGTATGAAATTTGGCACACTTGTAGCTTATTATATAGGAGAAACGCAGAGCGCTAATATTTTTCAATAAAAATCCTTATTGCACTTATAATATTTTTATTGCAATGTTTTATTTATTGCCTCAATGCACTTTGCATTAAATAAATAAATAAAATATTGCCCGTACATTGGACAAACACAAACAAAAAAAACAAAAGTTTATTACAGATCACGCATAAACTATATTCTCAATGTTTGGATACAAAGTAGCTAGATAATTAACAATAAAACCTTAATAGTGTTCGAACATTATATTTTAATTATTTACATTGAGTAACGTACAATCAAAATTTATTACGGTCGAATTTCGACCGATAGGCGACCACTAGTTTTTATAAACACAAATTAAGTGTAACTCAAAAACGACTAGTCGGATGTTGTTACAATTTATGTGAGACTATTTGCTATTTATTTTCAAAAAAACATTTATCAAATTGGGTCAACTGGAAGTTGGTTTCTGCATTTAATTATTTATTCCACTAGCCGTAGGACACAGTTGAACAAGAACTTAGTACAACATGTTGGTCCAACGTGTAGAGGCCTACTTTGCGATACATTAATAGTTTTGTAAACAATTACTTACCATTGCGATGAACACTGGGATCTAAAACTGGATATAGCATTAATACTTGATAGTGTTGCGTATTTTTTATTTTTTTATAGCATCGATGATAAAGTCGACGAGGAAAATGAAGAAAATAGAAATGATTAAGTATTACACATCAAACATCTTTGGTTTATAATAAAATTTGAATGGGACCATGTCGGAATTGTGATCTACTTTTCGAAAAAGAATTATCCAATCGCGTTTTGATAATGAAATTATAGTCGGGTTTTTCCAGTTTCATTGCGCTTAAACTACGAGTATAATGTGCGAAATTTAACCGAACGTACTGGCAAAATATCGTTTTTTAATATAATATTAATATTTCAATATTGTGTCAATGTTGTATACGTTAAGAATATTCGCTCAGCTACTGACGTAAAACTTTACGATATTTTTTGGTAGTCGAAATTTTCATTTTGCTTTAGGATCGATAGTTCAAGCTATTAACGCATGAACGCATTTTGACAGTTAAAAGGTTGCTAATTCGGTTAATAAACCTAGCATTGAAATAATACTGCTTCATTGCGTCAGAATACATGCGTTTGATTTTCACTTCGCGTCGTCAGAAAACACAATTAAGGATTTTAAGAAAATTTGAATAGAACCATCAGGAGAGCATTTTCTGTAAAAAAAGATAATATTCAAAATTTGTTCGGTATATAAAAAAACTTTCGAAATAACCCATTTGTAATAATGTAAGTACAGTAAAACTGCTAAACAATTGGAGTACAGTCGCACTGCCTTTTCTGATTATTTTTCGTATTTCCCACGACTTGTCGTAAGAATGTGAAAAATCGTGCAGTCGAACTTTTCAAGTCGGCTTAAAATCGAAACGCAATTTCAGACGCAACCTTTTAGTGTCTGATCTAGACAAATTGAGTAGATTTATAGTAGTAGTATTAGTGGGACCTAACTGCAAAATCAGGAATGGGTCTGTGTCCCTTAACATTTTCGCGAAATGATTAATATTCTTGCGTGCTAGGAACGATTAACTAAGTCTGGAGTAGCGTGAGAAAAATGCGTAATTTGTGGAACGCTAATAAACACAGTGATGGATGTTGGAACAGCTTAGAAGATGTATTGTTAATAGTCTCAAGAAAAATGAGAACTTATTAAGTATTGAAAGTAGGTTTCACGACTTTTCTGAATCGAAATGTTTTTAACCGACTTTAAAAAAGGAGGAGGTAGTCCATTAGTTGGTGTTTTTTTGTATGTTTGATTGCTCTGCCAATATTGAACATCAATATTTTGAAAATATTGATGATATATAATTAGGTAGGTCACGATTCAGAGGCAGTCCTATTTATACATATTTGATCAAGGTCCAATTGTTTCTGAGCTGTAGCTACATACGATTTAATCATATTTTAGAAGTAATAAGACAATTAGACTATGTGGTAATGAAATTGGTGCCGATTTTAGAGTTCCGTAACAAAAGGTTAAGAAACGGAACCCTTTCTAGATTGCCAGCTGCTACGGAACCCTCCACGGACGAGTCTAACACGCACTTGACTGCCCATTTTAGTTGATATTTATGATATTTTAGTTGAGTTATTGCGCTAAATAATTCATTATTTATATTTTTTTTCTTTTGTTAACTAGGTACTAATTTATTTGTTTATCCGTATTGTACAATATCAATACAAAAATGCAAGATACCGATTAAAAATATACAAATAGCGGTTTTATCGCTCAAAGCATTCTCTGCCAGGCAACCAGGCTAATGTTACTAATATTTGATGGGAATTAGGTTACGTCGATAAATGTTGATTATATTTAAATAAATAATACAAAGCCAAAAACTGATTTGCAACGTGTACCTATTTCTTACAACCAAGAATTATATTATTTCGGAGTTATGTCAATTTTAACGCTCCTTTCCAATTTTTTTCATACATGACTAATTTTTTAAATTGAAAATGTGTTAAACCGAATCAAAGTGCATTAGTAACTAGATGATACGAAATACTGAGCTGACTTTGGTCAAATTTCGGAACAATATACCTACCTACAATTATTTAGTCCAACTTTAAAATGATAGTTTTTATTTATTTAAAAAAGTCCATGTAAGTAGGTATCTTCACGCCCATTTCCCCGAAGGGATAGGCACAGGCACAACCAGGCCACCTACAACTAGCCGAAGACTACCTAACAAGCAAGTGGCTGCCCAGCACTCTACGACCAGTGGTCTTGTTGGTAATGACCAGTTTTGTCTTTACTTTGTATTTTGTAGAAATGGATGTTCAAATTTGTATACAGTGTTTAGTACATCTAAAAACTATCCACATAAAAATAACATTATTAAATTGACTACTTTTTCCCATAGAACTTACTACATAATGAATAAACTCATCCGTTTGACTCAACAGTTAAAAAAATAAACATTTGACAGTAGCAAACATTATAACGAACACAACCTGGGGCCCTACCATGTATGCTTATAACATTATTAATTCCCTGTTGCTAAATGTTGATTAAATATATGTAACTTTATGCTATGTGTTTTAAGGTTGTCTTTCTCCGGTGACAATAAGTATTATTAAAATAATATTGTGTTAAGAGCTTGTGGTAACCCCCTGGTCCTTAAATAATTTTATTAAACTAATTAAAGGCAGAGTTTATTCTATGATCGCTAAGTCAAATCGTAGAAAAATCGTTTCAAAAAGCTTTTATTTTTTGGTTCGTTGGTCGAGTGGCTAGCGTATACGCCTAACTACACTAGCCAACCGCAAGGCTCGGGTTCGAATCCCGATGAAGCAGGCATTTGTGTGATGAACATTTAGATCATTTAGACATTTAGTCTACAATACTGGGTGTAGGTGTTTATAAAATTTATTATGGTATCTATTTAAGTATTTCTATGTATTAGTATCGTTGGATAACACAAACATTTATTTTTTATACTTTAGGGTCCGAGTTATTGGTGTAATTTTCCAGGAATATTTATTTAATTATATATTTCACCTCCGTGGTCTAGCGGTCTAAATGTTAGATTTGACGTCGTGAGGTTCCAGGCTCGATTCCCGGATCGGGCAACAAAAATAAAATGTGGCTTTTCAAACTTCCTGATAAAAAATGTTGCTCGGGATTGGATATGTGCCTGGTTGGCGATAAGTTTGCAACCTGTCACATTGTGGGACTTAGTGTCTTTGCCTAGTCGTGGGTGCCCTGGGGGGTGATTATGTAATTCAGTTACCAACTCAAAATGGATGAGTGTACATCGAATCGCTGTCAGATGACGTGTTTTGTATTTGCTATCTCCAGTGACCAACAGAAATACAATAGAGATAGCAAACACAAATGACGTCATTTGATGTACACT
>NJDC01057504.1:33162-46122 GCA_002245475.1 Calephelis virginiensis | reverse complement strand
TTAAAAATATATACACTTCTAATTCTTTTTGTTGAATCGAACCCGAGACCTCAAGAAGTCAAGTCTGACGTCGGTCGAATTCGGTTTATAAATGACAAAAAAATATGCTTAGGAGTCAAATAACATAATCGCCTATTGTTTTTAAAATTTATTTATAAAAGTTGACGTTCCACGATCAAATCTCACTGGTTTGTAAGAAAAGGATAATGAATGTGGAGAAAGCCAGGCAGTCTAATAAGGATCATGATATTTGGTAACTCTGCCTGCATCTCATGGAACTTAGTGTGAAGATATATGCGTTTGTATATATGAAGAAATCTGAATTTCATAGTTTTTTAGTCGCTCTCCAGATATAGCTGAAAGTAATCTCTGAAATAAAGCTACAGTTTCATGTTTTGAGAAGCGACAAAGCAAAAGCTTGCACTATTGGAATTATCTATTGATAGCGTTTAGAAAACTGTATCATTTTTTACAGAAACAAATCTGACCTCAAAGTAGGCTTATGGAAGTACCTACCTAAATAATTTATCTTAATTTAGCAAGCTAGCTGCTGCTAGAGGCTTAACTATAAACATACAAACAATATTTTTCATTGATCTGAGTCCTAATTTATTTTTGGCTTCGTAGATGCTGACCGATGCAAATTTTAAACGACTAAAATTTAAACTCTTTTTTTATAAAAATAAATACATATTTTAAAACAACTATCTTAACATACATACATATCTTCACGCCAAGTCCCTTACGAAGTTGGCAGAGAGTATCGAGTGCCCGACCTCACGAGTCTGACAAACCTGTCTAGCTTCCTTCACATTCATTACCAAAGGGTAAAAAAATGAATGAGAAGTCATACAAATATACTTTTCATTCATACTATACTATCTTTAAATTGTCAAAAGTTATTATAATGTATTTTAACTGTTGACGTATTTCAAGTGTAACGAATGTTGTACCTACGAAATAAAGACGAAGAATTGAATTGAATTAAAAAAGTCACTCTCATATCCCCGAAGAATAAGGCGGAATCCACAATGTGAGAGGTTGCAAACCTATCGCCAACTGGGCACTTATTCAATTCCGGGCAACATTTTTCTTATAAGAAAATTGAAAGAAAACATTTTATTTAGGTATATTGTTCAACCCGGGGGTCGAATCCGGGACCTCAGGGAGTCAATTCAACGACGGACTTCGAGAAATTACGTTGGTGAAATATAGCGTGTCTAAAGAGTAAACATACTTTTTTGCAGATAAAATAGTCTGTCTTAGTACTTTCTTAAGACGCAACAACGATAATTTTTTTTAATTTTTTTAGAGTGAATAGCATATATTTTTATATTTTTGTATTTTTACAGACTACAGGATGGGCGGCTACTGGAGAGTTGACCATCATTAATTTTATAAAAGACAAAGAAAGAACTTGTGTGCCAATTCGCAATGATACAGTCTGTGGAATTTATGGAAACAGTTAGTGCCTTTTTTATTTCACTTTTACTTTTGTTATAAGCTAAAAAAAAAGTTTAGGCAGTTGTGTCGGTAAGATATAGCGGTCGTGCTTCACTGTGGGACATCAGGGACAGGCAGAACAGCCTTAAAGTCAATCGGATACCCTAAGTTCCAATACGAATAATAACAATAGCGAGCACCGACTCCACACATTACATTACATGATTGGTTGCACTTATGTTAACCCAGTAACTCGCAGCGATGGGGTCGTCAAACCTTGAGGTGAAATAAATATATATAAAGTCTTTTCAAAACAGATGTTCAAACTTTTAGATAGTGGTCATCCATCAGTCCATTCAATAGTTTGTTTTTGTATGATATTGGAAGGCAACAGGCAGACAGATTTCCAGATAGTAAGAAATTCACGCCGCTTAGAGATACCTAAGGTGGTAGTGGTGCGTTGCCAACCTGAGACCGGGATGCCTGGAGCAAAAGTAAGTTTACCGGCTACCTTATCCTCCGAACCGGAACACGGCAAGCACTGACTTTATGGCGGCGGGAATACCTAGATAAAGCTTTGGTATCAATCCGGGCGAGTCGCTGCAAAACTCTACAACCTACTTAGTAATAATTAAAATCCACACAAAAAATCGTAACTGAAATAACCTTTCGTTTTTAACCTCCGATGGGGAATGAGGGGTGTTATCAGTTTGACATAGCTGTGTGTAGCATTAAGCTTATGAACGGCTAGACCGATTCCGATGCGATTTTTTGTTTTAAAGCTGACGTGTTGCCGGTGGTTATTGAACATTTTTGTGTGGATATCTATTATAACATTGCCTACGATATTTGCTATGAGTGGAAGAATTGCACCACGATACTGTACCACCAGTGGTCCTGTTGGACACATGACAAGGACAATCATACATTTAACCTTTACTCTCAGTTACGCCTTACGAGCTGCAAGGCAGGAAGGTAATCAGTCTATTCTACACAGGATATCCGGACCGATATGAGAAAACCATTGGATAAAAACTACACATAATATATGATTCACCTACGTTTTTACTTAAGTTAAACCTATTTACAAAAATGCAAGTGCAATCTACTTACGAAAAAACACAGAAAACCGTATAAGTAATTATAGCAGACAAATAAAATGGTTTTGTCGCAGTAATAACTAAATTGATTGTTTTTTTTCGTTCTCTATAAAATTGGCTACGATCCAAAAAAACATTGATCTTTCGTTCTGATGCTGTTTGCAAATCACCAATATTTTTAACTGCAACTGGAACTTAACAATAGCACAGACGCTAGGTTTCTTGTAGTCTTACATATAAAATTTACATATTATAATTCACGTGTCACAATGTTCCGAAACGGCTTGACATATTCTCATGAAATTTTGTGAGCATATTGAGTAGGTCTGTGAATCGGCCAACATATATTGACCCTAAACATTTTTTTCTGGAGATAATTTATATGGCAAAACAACGTTTGCCGAGTCAGCTAGTTTTACTTTATTATCACTAGCATGAAATCTTTTTTCTTTTTTCAGGTGTAACGGTCTGTCCTAGCTACGGAGGTCTTTTTATAGTTGAACGTAATAACTTGCTTTACCTGCACGGGATTCGAATCGACGACCCCATAAAACGCGAGATCTGTATTAATGAACCAGTAAATTATATAACCTTGCACCCATTTTCTGACTGGATAAATAACTTAATAAAGACAAACTAGTTTTATAGGGTTACTATGATAATCACTTTCATGCTGGTACATGAGAGAGTTATTACTACTTTACATATTATATACTCGTAAATGCATAGATATAAACATATCCATGCTCAAAAATAGACAGAGAAAGAAAGAGTGTGACAGTATAAGAGGGATTGATGGAGGGACAATTTGAAAAAAATATTTTCGTTATATAGAGTCAGTACACCTGCACGTATTTATGGTTGTTGCTATATACTAACCATAAATAATACCTACACTGCGGATCAGTAGTTATTCTTGAAACTCGTTTTTATCCATATTGGAAATTGAAATCGGATAATTTTAGGTACATTTTAATACCATACTATCGAATTGTTAGTATTTATTTAATAATAATTTTGCAAAAATTTTGTTTATTTTTTTGGAACTGAATTTTAATAATCCAATAGCACTGTGCAAGAGTAATTACCTAAAATAATACATCGGATCCCAATTTCCAATTTGCATGAATTCGATATTAAAGGGAACTAACTCTATTGTTGCAATTATTTAAAAGGCCTTAAATTTTGACCTAAATAACGCTTAGTTTTAGATACAATACGAGTGTATTTTTTTATAATTCCTTACTTAATAATAAACAATATTTTTTCATCATTATTCGTTAAATTTTTTGAGAACTAAATGTTAACAATTCGTTAGTACTGGGTTCAAAAGTACATAGTATAATAAATACGATTCCAATTTCAATTAAATACAGGTTGCAAAAGGAATTTAAATGAAAATGTGATATAAGTTTACATGAAATTATGCAAAATAAATAAATTACAAAATATTCGTCTACTTTTTTATTCCAATTTGTCAATGCTAAATTTCCTTGTGCGAGTACGTACACTCAACGTGACTTTTTTTACCCAGCAACGTTTGATTCGTGGATAACAAGACGTGCCTAAAGCAGAGAATTTACTGGACGGACATGCTCGTTGGCAAATTTGCAGATTTCCGCTGCGCCATGCTCTCATAAATATGAGTATTGTTTGCTCAGTCTGGTGAAATTGCCGTAGGGAGATCCGGCGGACATTTCTGCAGACTTACCCGCTTTCCGTCTGGTAATTCTTCACATAGGCGTTGCTTTACAAAGATGACCGTATCTAAATGTATGGACTAAGGTTCGCTGACATACTCGATTCCAAATTCCAATTTCGCATGAATCGAGCTTCAATAGCTACTGGACTTTACTTTTAAAATAAATTCTGTCACTCGAGTGAAGTTAGGCGGGGTCGATAGTGTACTATAAAAAACATAACGTACTAAACACAGACACACATACCATTAAGCGACAAAAACGTATCACAATCATTCATAAGTCACGAAGAGTCGCGTCATTGCAGAAATCATTTGTATGGTAATGCAAAGGGCGGATAGTTACGCAAATGCGGGGTTGTAACGCGCTCTGCATTATTAATAACTACAGAGCATTACCATTGTCGCGATAGCCACTTGATTCTCGAATCTAAATCGATTGAATTTTTTGTTTATTATGTAGTCATAACAGTGGTAATTTTGTTGATCGTCAATTAAACTTATTTTAAGTGTAGTGTATCGCACTCGACGTACGTTTCGCCTCGACACCGAGGCATCCTCAAGAAGTCGACCGTACCGTACAAACGACGACGACGAATGGCGCTCTTATATAGACAAAACGCTCCAATATCAATTATTCGTAACCGCTTAACGAATCGATTGTGGAATTCTGTGCGACTCGATTGCTGCTAAAAATTCGTAATAATGGGGAAGTTGATATATTTATTTGTTCATTCAACAATGTACTGGACACATTATTGTGTTTTATGATTTCTAATTGTTCCAAGATATTTAGTCTAATTCCTTTTTCACAAGTATGAATTATTTCGAAGGAGTGATCACTAGCCAAATTGTGACCAGCTTCCAAAAGATGTTTTGCAAAATGGGATTTATCGAAATGTTTATTTGTGTATGTGTTTTTTGTAACGTGTTTGAAAACTACGACCTGTTTGACCTATATATGTTTGTACCTATGTATCTTAGTACGGGATATCATCTTTCTGACAAAAACACACCGCCTTACCTATTCTTGACTTTATATCTTCAGCGTTGGCCGTTGACGTGTTCCGG
Organism: Calephelis virginiensis; assembly: GCA_002245475.1. NCBI lineage: Eukaryota > Metazoa > Arthropoda > Insecta > Lepidoptera > Riodinidae > Calephelis > Calephelis virginiensis. Next base: position 40,809 of record NJDC01057504.1, on the reverse strand, counting down.
TTCGGAAGGTAAGGTAGCCGGTAAACTTACTTTGCTGGAGGCCTAACATCCCGGTTTCAGGTTGGCAGTGCATCGTTACCACCTTTGGTGTCATCAGGAAATCCGTCTGCTTATTTGCCTTCCAATATCATAAAAAAAATTGAGATAAATATTAAATACTATATTCGACTTCTATTGTAGTATCAAGTTAAAGCAAATAGTAGGGGTCCTTATTTCTTAAGTGTGATGTGACGAACCAGTAACACGATATAAATAAATATTATTTCTTTGTTTTTATTTCGTACGTCTAGTAGATTAGTACTCTGTACTTCAGGCAGTGGCATATATTTGTTTTCCTTTCTATTTATGCCATTTTCTTATTACTATTTGTAGCCACTCAGACAATTGCTAGTAAACAATACCAAAACATACAGTAACTAGATAATATGTTGCCATATTGAAAATGAAAATTTTGGATTTTATTATATAAAAATATGTATGATTTAGTTTTAGGCTCTATACGCACCAAATATATCGAATTTTCATCACAAAAATCCAAAACTATACCTTTGAGAACGGATACACTTATAACCTGTTATGTAGGTATGCTAGGTAAAAATATCATTTAGGGTTTTTTTACAGTTTAGTTTTTTTAGTTATTAGTTGATGACTTTGTAAAAAAATAAGTGAAAATTTAACGTCACTATATTTGCTGGTAGGTATAGGTATATTAGCAGCGTTCGCGCTTGTCCAGATTGATACCACAACCATGGCTTGTCCTGTCGCGTTAGTAACCATCTAATTAGCCACAGTTGTGTATCCAGTAAATTATTATACACAAAACCCATAACATTCCAAATTTAGATTCGCACTTTTAGATACTAACTTCATGCGACGAATCTAAGGTCTATATTTTGCGACGAATACTTATTTCTTCCTAGTAGCGGCGTTAGGGTAGAAGTTTTAGAATGTAATAAGGATCCGCCCAGGGCGCTTCATAGGAAGGGACACTTGATAGCCTACTGAATGAAGACAATTAGTAAGACTCCTTTAATTCAGTGACATTAAACTGGGTTTCCCAGTATCATCACACCCACATGACCGATGAGGTAGGCAGAGGCACAACCAGGAAACTACGACTAGCCGAAAACACTAAGTCTCACAATATGATAAGTGGCAAGCTTATCGCCACCAGGCACATATCCAATCCGGGGCAGCGTTATTTTTGTTATAATCCTGAAATTACACATTTTCTAGTTTATTTTTTGCTGCCCGGCCTAAGAATCGACCCAGAAACTCCGGAAGTCAAGTCTGACGAGAGACAGCTAGATCATAAAGGCAGCAAGAGGCTGAAAAACAAAAACTAGGTGTAATATTATTTTAACCCATGACACATTTATTGTGTCCTTTTCTTGTCTGAGTATATTCTTTAATTTCATTTAGCCCCTTAAACGCTGTAAATTTTGCCTAGGGCGCTACTGGTTCTAAAACAAGCACTATGTCCTACCATCATGATATCCCTCAAAAATGGAGCGCTCTTAAAATTCTATGACACTCTTGCAGTGGTTACTTTACAAGGAAGCAGAATTCCTAGTTTCAAATATAGTACGTGACTTTGACCACGACTGAATGTATTCATATTCAATACTCGTCTTTAATATGCGGGATAAACATCTTCGGTTGAAGTATGGAGAACGGGAACCCATCTGCATACAAATTGCAAACCCGCCTCATTGACGACGGTCACGGCAGACGGGCGACTTCACCGCATTAAGTTGCTAACGTATTGCAGATACGACTGCAGACTGTGATTGATTTATTCTGTAAATAAATCACGGTAAAACTGTTTCATAGCTTAAATATAAATAAAATAAAATAAATATGAATTAATTAAATTATACACCTAAATACTTTCACACAAACAAGTGCTTACATATTAGTCCAATTTCGGAGCAGTTCGTGTTGATCCGTGCGAGCTTCGTACAAACTAAACGCAAATATCCAGTCGCACGCACATAAACACCGTGCCGGAGACTGCCCACCTGAAACGACGTTAGACGACTTGTTATATTTATTTCCGTTACGGAATTTCTTGATTCGGTCACCGCGCTCAAAACCCGTGATAAATTCTATGTTAAGCTATTGCTTCAAAATATTTTTATAAAATGAGAAACAAGACAGGTAGAAACTGAATAATTTAAGCGTAGTAAAACTGAGTAAAACTGACTTCGGTTTCAATCATGATAAATTATATAAATATTATATTTGTGTGTTATATATTGATTGATTTTAGTATACATGTAAAAAGTCAGAATGTGTCCCTCGATTGTCCTGAGATAATCCGCTTTTGGTAAAGAGACCTTTCTAAAACAACACTACTGCAAATAAAAATAAGTTTTTTTTTTAATCGATTTACAAACGAATGAATGAAAAAACTCGACAGTAAAATAAAATTTAGACGTCTAATATAGAACCTTTTTCTTTTTCAAAGTTAGTAAAAAAATATACATTTCAGCTGTGTGATCTGCCTCGTAATATGTAAGTTTAGCTTTTATCTTAACACGCCAATGACTTGCTTCATAAGTCATCTGGGTTTGTTGTTAATAAACTTTTAATTCAAAATTACATTTGAGGCTATAAAATTTTCAAGGTTAAGAGAAGATTTGATATTTTATTAAAATTAATAACAATTAAGTGTAGCTGATAGTATTTTAGCTTAGTACCAATCACATTTTCCCTGTAGATTGAAATGTAAGCCTTTTCCTTTACAATTTTCCACCGTACTGATCCGGTTTCTCTGAATGAAAATAAACCATTTGCCTCCCTGCAAGGCAATTCTTAAGAGATGAGCATAGGTTGAATGTATCATTACCAATAAGGTCTCTGGTAAAATGGTGCTGAGCAGCAATTTGCTCGGGAATTTACCTATTACCGCCAACACGATGATAGCTAGTTAGAATAGTAGGGTAGCCGTTAGACCTGCCCTATCGGTTCAACATCCCGACCGCAGACTAGCGATGCCCCTATAGAATCTAGGGTGTCTAAAAGCCATGATTATCTCTCACGATCAAAACATCGATATGCTTTTTCGTTTTTTCAAATAAAAAAGGTAGTTGTGAATGAAAGCGAAAACAAAGTTAGGGTAAAGATAAAAGTTTTAAGTTATTACATAATATTTTTGACAAAAAAATTCACCACACAATTTCAATGTATAGGAATGCTCATTTGCTATTATTTTTATGAGTTTGAACGATTTTCTTAACGATAAGAAATAAACGTGACTCAGTCACATTAAAGATGTTGAATGTGCATTCCAAGCCTGGTGTCTAAGTAAATTTGCCCAAAACTCCACCCTTCAGACAAAAGCACAACAGCTGTGCTATTTCTATATAGTCACAAATACGGGCGAATTTTACCACAGTTTTACGACCTCGATGTGGTCACATCCTCTTATAAGCTGCTTGATTGGAATGTAGTTTTTTAGTCTATCTAATTTAGTACAGCTCAAAATCATACTTTTATTTTTTTTCTCTATAAGAAGCTCTATTGAACATCTTCATCGGCATTATAATCTAGTCTAAAGACTTATGAGTAATTTTAATTTGTCTTAATCTTCTAAGCTACAGACTCTAAGTATAAGTGCATCAACTTTTACTTAATGTTTCTAAGCTTAACTTCCATTGGTATCTTGAACTTAAAACACTGTCACTTTATTATGATTTAATGAAGGTAAAAAGCCGCCACGTGTTATCGGGTCCTTTAGACCCAATAACCGCGGCAAATGTTAAACTCCCTCCTCCAAACTCTAACACAAATTCACAAAACATCACACTACACCGTCGCCGCCGGTCTCAGCGACGAAGACCTCTCTTGCGCCCGGCGCCTAACGCCGAGCGACGAGCCGCCACTACTCCTCCATCAAGTCCACCAAGAAACCAGAACGCAGCACCAAGTCGAGGAACGGTCTCCCGGGAGACAGCGCTTGTTGCTGGCGTTATAGGTATCAGTCCAATCCATTTAAATAATGATGTCTCGGGCTGAGCACTCTGCTCGACCCACAAAACTCGGTGAAGTTGTAAAAACCGCGAGGTTACAACTTCACCGAGCTTTAACAAATTAGTCATTCAAAAAAAAGAAGGTAAAAAATCGCACGTTTGCGCTGAAATTCAATAACACATAACTAATAGCATAAAGATTGGAACGATTTTCATCAAGTTTTTCCGGTTCAATCAGTCATGATTGGATTTATCACAAACAGCACGACTAAAAGCTTTTGCTTTGTTACAAAATGTGTGTAATAGATGAAAATTAAAAAAATGTGGTGTCGTTTCTTGACTTTCTGTGTGCTCGTTTGTTTTATTCTTTTTGTGGTTCTCTCATGTTTGTATAGACGACCAGTATATCATCTTTTCTTTCGTCGATGTTGCGGGGATGATATTGAAAATGATCATGTTATTTTTGAAAATTTCGGAAACAATTTTCTGAAGGAACGTCTTGTTGGTGCGGATATTGTGGAAATTGTTGAATCAAATGAAGCAACTGCATCTACAGAATAAAATGAAATAGAAACGACCACAGAAAAAATTGAAGCACTTAATAAATTATTAAAAATGCTAGAAGAAAAAAAAACTAAAAGCACGAGAAGTTGGGATATTAATTAAAAAGGGAAAGAAAATAAACACTATATTTAAAAATGTGATAGTTTGTTGGTTATAGTTTAGTAATTTAGTTCAAAGCGTCAACAAAATATATTTCGAACGGAGCTATTTCAGATGCAACTCTTTAGTACCAATTTTTTTTGTTTGAACGTAACTAACAATTACCCATTGAACTTAAAAACCGTTTTTGTATATTTTATTAATTATTATATGTTTGTTAATGCTATAAATACTTGCTGTCTCTCATTGATTATATTAAACTAGCTGTTAGCCGTGGCTTTGCTTGTGACGCAGTGAAAATATTTACTGATAACAGCCCATTAATAAGGACTTTTATACAAACTTTCAAGCCCTATTTCACCCCTTTAGGGGTAAATTTTCTAAAAACTCGTAACACAATAATAAAATTTCATGTTTCTAACTTAAAAAATGACGGTCTTCCATACAAACTTTCAACCTCTTATTCAACCCTTTAGGGGTAGATTTTCCAAAATTCCGTCCTTAGTGGATGTCTGTAACTCTTAACAGTTTTTGCTGTTTGATGAATTAGTCAGTTGTTTTAAAAGTATAGATTTCAAAGGCTGGCGATTTCACTTTTACAGCATTAGGGCTACTGTTACATTAGAATTTAACTGCTAATGATTGTTTTTGAAAAGGCTCAAAAACAACAAAATTACTTATACTAAGTCTTATTAATAAACATGGACTAAAGCAGGAGTAAAATCAAGTTAATATTATAGTCTGTATCACATTATAATAAATTCCCTAATCCCAGGTTGAACTTTGGAGTGTTTATTACTACTCAGTGTTTATTAATAACACAGTAAATGCTAAGCTTACTAAGAAATTGTTGCATATTACAATGTGGCAACGGATTAAAATGGTACAATTAAATATTTTTCAACCCACATACTTATTACGCAAATAAACTTTTGCAATAATAATTATCTTCACACCCATATCCGTGCAGTCGTAGATAGAGGGACAAGGATTTTCACCGGTTTAGCTCAGATCTGCTGTGGAAAATAGATCATATTTACCTGGCACACAGGAGTCAGGTATCTGGTAAAAGGCGAGAAAAGATTTAAACAGGTTCCCCGTGCTGGTTCGGGCTCCTTTGTAAAAAAAAGAGTATCGCCTTCCTGCCAGGCAGCTCGTAAAGGCGAGCATAGGTTTACAGTTACTAACACCGTGACATCTGAATAGGTGGTACATTTGCATAACAGGCTGAGATGACGACAACGGACGTCGTACAGTTATAGGCCACGGTTATTTGTTACCATTAGCAGAGCCATGTACCTATTTTTGTCACATATAATAAGGCAACCATAAATATATGAAGTTATTAACGGCCAGTATTAATAACCTATTTACAGATAAACATAGGCCTTCTAGAGTTTTGATGCTAAGATATTTCTGTTAATTATTGAAAAACAAAAGCGGTTACCTGGCAACTGATCTAAAATATCACTTTCTCTTATCTTAGATAGGTTATTATTATAGGCCGTTAGAGACAAACCTATTACCAACCTGGAACTTATCCCAGCCAACGTAGTTTTTATTAGAAAATTTTTAAACTCATTTTGGGTTGCCCGATCTGGGAATCGGACCGAGAACTTATGTAGTCAACTCCAACAGCAGACCACCTGCCATGAAGCTATACAATATTGTACCAATACAACATTTTTGTAAGTAGGTATAAGGCTGAGCGCATACTATAGTCACTACAGTCTATTGGAACTAAAACTTATGGAGTCGTGCACACTACAAATTAAACGTCTCTTAGACAAAATCATCTAGTCATAACAAAAACTGCATCGACAAGTCTGACTACTGATTGTATATATGCTTGCACAATTATTGGCTTCCCTTTTGTATTTAAGCCGACGTGCAGATCAACAAGAAAACAGTCTTAAAACTGTCGTGACTCCGATGTGCGCTTAGCCTAATATTTTCTTGAAGCGCAATACGTGCTAAAAGTTCAAATATTAGCATTGACTAAATAACAGTAGGTAGTAAGTGTTAAGTCCCAGTGTCCGAATAAACTCAAACGTAGTCCCAACGTGCATGCTCTTTGTTCAGGTACCATGAGTACACAAAGGTGCGATACTCACTCGCTCTAATGCCAATAGTCGGCACAGTTGAAGAACAATGGATACGCGCAGCGTAAAGAAATATTCATCATGTAGATGAAGTATTCCCATCGAGCTTTCTAGAATAAAATAAAGCTCAACTGTAGATAAAAGATTCAAATAGAATTACATTGCAGGATTTACAGGTTAAAAAACATAATTTAAATCACATTTACTTCATACTAGCTGTTGTCCGTGTGATTCTATAGAAACATTGTTTCGGGATAAAAACTATCTTATAGGTTAATTCAAGTTACCCTTTATGTGTGTGCCAAATTTTATAAATATCGGTTCAGCAGTTTTTGCGTGAAGGACTAACAAACAAACAGACAAACTTTCGCATTTATAATATTAATAGGATATGATAGGATTGACCCTAAACATAGTTCTGATAATAAGTCTTTATATATGTGTAAGTGTGTCTGCTTCGATCTAACGTTCAAACAGGTGAATGAATTTTAAATTTTAAGACTCTCACGTCGAGCGGACTCATCATTAAATCATTCTCAATCAATTAATTGCTCAAACAATTAATATATCAATCAAATTATTAAATCAATCTAGTCGTATCATCAATCATTTAATTAGTACTCGTAATAATAATCAATAGTTTTCATATAATTTAATAATAGTCTAAAATCTAAATATAATCAGTATCAGTGCATAATTATATTACTATTTTCCAGTTTTAAGATATTTTTTATTTTTATTTAATTTCTTATAATTGATCATTATCATCATCAAAAGTCTGTAGGACGCTTTCGAAAGCCCCTACATATAGATTATTTTTATTTGCAGCAAATATTGAAGAATACATTTTTTGATTTCTTAAAAGCAGCTTTTTATATACACACAAAACTTAAAATTGTGTGTAGGTA
>NJDC01057504.1:17791-32889 GCA_002245475.1 Calephelis virginiensis | reverse complement strand
GACCACAGAGGCCACCAAAATTATACTAAATAAAATATTCGATTTCTGCCTTATGTTTATTGGTCTGGTTATTGTATATATTATGTTTTTGATATAGCGTTAGCATCTGCCATTAGTCAACTTCTAATTTGCACCAAATTACCCGATTTAACAAAATCAAGATTAAATTGTTCAAAATTAGTCATGTCATAAAAAGTCATGGCAGGCAAAGCGTGTTTACTTATTCAAGCTTATTTAATGAGATTTGGCGGCAACGAGATAATACACGATACCTTCACTAATTTCTTCATGAATATACTCATACACTAACTAGCTTAAGGTAGTTAGGGTTAAACCTAATTATATTTTAAAATTTTGTTCAAATATTTAAAACATAATATGTTGTAAATCCTTATAATAAATTTGTATGATTTTGAAGATTTTGCACACCATAATGTTGTAGAATATGTTGGTATTAACAAATATTTTTTGTTACAGCTTTTAACACACATTTTCAGCAAATAAATAAATTTCATTTTTCAAATAATTAAACTAGTTATAAGTATAAATTAAAAGGTAAATGATGTAATTAAATAATATTTTTTTTATTAATAGTAAAATATTTGCACACCAAAATATGGTAGAATATGTTGATATATTCAAATATTTTTTTAACATCTCATTTACACACACATTCCGCAAAAAATAATTTTCTTTCTTTCTTTCTAAATAAAATTGTACAAAATGCCACCTTAACTAAATTATAGTCAATATGTACCCGAAAAAATTTGCGATAATCTTTTCTCTCGATGGCTACAAAACCTCCAGCTACAGTTCCATCCAACTCACAGTCAATAAGACCTCGTTAAAGGAACAAGTATTGGACAGTAGCCCCTTTATTCGCAGTAACAACGTCTTCAGATGCTGAATTCCCAATTTCACTATTCCACTTCGTGACTTCTTATTGTAAAGTTCAATTTTACATTCTGTATTTTAATAAAGGATTTTAGTTGCTATATAAGAGATTAGGATTCAATTTAAATGAGAAAAAATCTTTACACCCGTATCCCCGTACAGGTAGGTAGTTACCTACTACTAGACCACCTACGACTAACCCAAGACACATAATTTTACAATGTGGCAAAGGATGTTTTCACTAAAAATTAAAAAAAAACTTTTTTTTAGTTGCGTAATGGGGTCGAACTTGAAACCCCATGAAGTCAAGTCGAGCACCGAACCGCTAGACCACAGAGGCGATATTGTAGTATTAGTAGCTTAGCATAGAAATTTTAACTTATTGTTGGGATCTAGTTTTACAATTTCTTTAATGTACTCGTAGTTTCTAACTTTTTGATATTGCAAGGGCAATGTGTTAAGTGCGTGGTTTTACCACGTGGTACGTGGTACCAAACGTAACGAGGCTCGGGTTTAAGTCCCAATAGGCAGGCAGTTGTATAATTGTCGTTACTAAATTCCTAGCCGTTTTCAAATTTTCATTTAAATAGGTATCGAAACATTAGAACGTAAGAACCTTGCTATGCTAATCGCACTGTAAATATTTTTACACCCATATCTCTAAAGAAGTCGACTAACGTACAACTAGAGCACCCATTACCTATCTTCGGCTAGAAGGTAGCAGGTAGCAAACATATCGCCAATCTTAAAAATCATTGCAGTTGAAAGAATTAAAATTTAGGAGCATTCTAGTTACGTTTATAAAATAATAAATAAAAACCACACTTTTTTTCATTTGGTAGCTTAGACAAAGCTAAAAGAAACCTATTCACTGTTGTTATTAATATGTGCAGGTGACTCTGTAACAACAGACATGGAAGGAGAATTTCAATTCTTTGGTTTTTTTCAAGTTTTTGATATTGTAAAAAATATTTTTAATTCTATTAAAAGTAAGTTCTTTTATTTGGTGAAAGAAACCACATTTACAATAGATTCCTTACACTGCTCCTTTGCGTTCGCGATTAAGAAATTCAGTATAGCAAAAAATATAAAGAGAAGTTCGTTTCAAAAGTTATGTTACCAACATGGTAACAAAGACGTCCCAGAACAATCACTATTCAAAACGAAATGGACGTCACCTGATATTAAGCTTCGATACTTATTGAACTCACTAGCTTTGTCGATATCGATAAACTATTTATTTACATATAGGTATAAACTTTTTACCAATGTATTTCATCGGCGATTACAGACCAAGTGCTTTTTGTCAATCGAGCGCTAGGTATTATCGTTTTCCACCTTACCATAACTTAGACACAGTAAAGTAATATACGGTATTCATCTCCATACAAACGGTCGAAAACGCGTGTATGCTTATGTGTCTCGAGTCTGGTATGCACTTGATACTTACGTGGTACACATCATTCGCGTTTGCGCCGCTGTGATGAATAGTCAATGTAATAGCGGTTTTTTTCAAATTTTGTAATTAATAGGTAAGCGGTCGATTTGTGAATACTATTTCGGTTTAATGATTAAACATTTTTACTTAATATAGAACAGAGCAATTATAAGCCAAAATGTGATATTTTTGAGCTTCACTTGAGCTCTTAAGAATGGATTTACAAAAATAGTACGTATCAAACAGTTTTTAATTGTTCAGAAAAATACAATATTTACGATCACAAAATTCAGAAAGACAGATGAAGTTATAACACTGAAGGAAAGTAGCCCTATCGCGTGTTGACGCACCGCTCGGCCGTAGGTATTTATTTCGAAAACAGTGTCGAGTTAGTTAGTTATTTTACATTACCGTGACTAAGTTTAAAAGTTTTCAGATAACTCACCCAGTTTGGTTTAAGCTTATTATATAGCATACGCCAGTATCATGAAGCATAGATACGTAAATCTTATAACACTCTTATTTCTCCGTCGGAGGCTAACGAAAGTAACATCCATCTAGATGCTGTAGAATCGATACTGGTCAGATTATTTTGAACAAAGAGAAAATACAAGAAGTGAGCAATACAAATAAATTCTTATATACTCTTTATGGAGTTACGTTGCACCTCTACAACATACCATCCAAATGGCTATAAAAATAATTCAAATGCAGATATGTTAACTTTACTCGGTGTTGTAAATCAGTAAAGTTGGCGGTACTTATGTCCTTGTTTCAGTCAATTCACAAACTTCATTTGAATGCGTTTATGAAATTAATTTATAAATATATCTAATACTGATATTTGTATGTTATTTTGTTTGTTATTTTTTTCCGACAATTCTTATTAATTATTTTATATACTAAAGATTAACTTTGGAAACATGGAACATGGAAAACAAAAAGTCTGACCCTTAATGGTGAACAACTACGATTTAATGAATCGGACAAATTACCTACCTCAAGAGATATTTTGCATGGATATACCGTTTGGGGTAATTTAATATGTGTTTACTAAAGACAAATATGAATTTTATTAGAGACAAGACTAATTTATACTCTGTCCAGAAACAATCCCATAAACCTGCGAATGAAACAAGTCAAGGAAATGCGTCAACTCAATCGTATATTACAAGTGAATAGCTCATATTAAGCCAAAATATGTAAAAATGTATTGGTTTGGAAACGTTAGCTTTGCGTCGATACGAGATATTATGACCTCCAAACGATTTGAGTTACTTAGGCAGTTATGACATTTTAACGACAATAGTAAAATGCTACCCTACGACCATGTTGATTGCAATCGATTGTATATATTGCGTTATATATTGAAGAATAAATGCTGAAAAGATGAATACTGGTAAAATCTTCAACTTTGCTGAATTAAAAGTAAATATTGCAGATCCAGATCAACACGTTCCACCAAAAGATGTTAGGTTCGACAAATACGGGCAATGGCCAGTTTGGGTAGATAAACTAATGAGGTTCTAGATTGCAAGACTTAAATGTAAACAATTTGCGAGATGTGTGGGATTAATTTATTCTATAATAGGCATAATATATGTTTTAAAAAATAACTTAGAAAATATGAAAATCGAAGCAATGTTACATTTCTGCAACTAATAGTTTTTTAAGATAAATAAAATTTTATTTTTTAATTATAATATTTTTATTATTCTACTCGTTAATATTAACCTACTTATTACCTAATTTTTACAAGGATAACAAACTTAACGACTTCGCACTATAAACGGCTAATGATTTAAAATAAGTTTATCGAAAAAGACAAAGTTATCGATAACAAACTAAACATCATTGTACGTACCTCATTTTAAAGGTTTTGGATCGACATAATAGCGCATTTCTCGATACTCACAAAAGTTACAGAGCAAAAGAGGGTTCCCATTGAGGGACCTTTTTACTGAATGAACTTTCCTACATATCTAAATTTTCTAAAGAAATGTCAAAATATAAGTGAATTCATATGAATTACACAGAAACACCAAACGAGTTAATTTGTTTAACACATTCGTCAGCAAATCAAATCCGTAATAGCTATTACTAAATATCGAAGAAATCAGTTTGTCTGTATAGTCGACCTGGTTTTACATTTTCGGTGATATGTGGCCGAAAAATAAAAGCAAAACCATTATAAATTCGTCATATCCGTATGACCGTTTTTATTTATTCTGTAAAGGAAACTGGACTAACAGCTGGGAAAAACATATTCCTGGGATTGGCAATGCGACTACCTCAAAGGTACGTTCTTTCAAATGAAACGTTTTTTTAATCGGTTCTCAAATATTGGAAAAATCGATTAATATACAAAAAAAATAAAGAAGTCTTCATGTAAACTCTTACTGTCAAAATTGTTTAAAATAAATAATGTCTATTCAATCGTGTTAAATTGGATAAAAGCAAATAAAGAAAGTACGAACTAGCTAAGCAATAAAAAAAACTACATTATTTTGTAAGTACAATATTATATAAAAAACGTGATTCGAGGAAAATCTAAAAAAATGTGTTAAAAATACCTACTGACTAGACCTAGTGAATAATTCTTGAAACTTTTATAATTAGGTTTCAGAGGCTCTATCTTTACTCTTTACCTTTTTAGTTTGTTTACTCGAAGTATCCCATTTCTGTTGAAAGTTTGTATTTTGTGTAAATAATAAAAAATGTAACTTGTTTACAATAATGTTTTTTTAAAGTAATGATAACTTGTTTTGTTTTTAATTATAGGTCGAAAGTAGTATCGATTCTATTAGCGAACAAAGCAAAGCAAATGGGTCTTTTGACATTAAGAGATAACCGTGGCATATATACTACATATTATATGTTGTAGGTACATATCTGTGCTGTGGTCAAGTATTTAGGCCAATTGTGCAAGTCTACCGGCTACCGGCTACCGGTGGTGGATCCGTACCTGGACAAGTTGCAGGACGATACTCTACCATCAGTGGTCTTCTCGGTAATGACTTATTAAAACTTTGATTGCCACTGAAAAGCTGCTTGGCAGATAGTCCACACACGTAGAAACTATGAGATTTGAGTTGTCCCAAAACTTTATATCAATACTTTTACCTTATTGGACTTAAACTATAGCTATTAATGGTCTGAGACCCGAACCTAAGTCGACCATCGCGATCTAATAATAGAATGAAACATTTTTTATGACTTTAGAGTTTAGTATATTAATAAATATATCAAAAATGTGTAACCTAAACAAATATTGGGCAGAATATTTTTTTATAATCAGATAATAATAAAATTTTACCCTGACATAAAGTCTTAAATAATGTGCAGAAGTTAGGTTGCCTGTTACTTTCCGGGGTTGCCAGGTATAAACAGGTATGTTGACACCAGTTACTTTCACAGAATTGGATTATAGAAAGAAAAATGTATTAACATATGCACTGATTTATTGCAAACACGTTAATGTAGGGTTGTCTGGATAGCCAGTCTCGATTGACCAAAAGGTGAGGCAACGCATTTCGCACATCTGTTTGAACTAGTATGTAATCGCGCAACCGGCTTAATAAGCTAAACCAAATACAGGTGGTGGCTTTTGGTTTTGCTGTTCCCGAATTGACTCGCATCTGCAAAAAAACGGAATAACAAAATTTCATTTTTAAAAAAATAATTAAAAATATTTTGTCAAACAAGTTTTACGCAACCAGTATTTTTAAAATACTGAATGTATAATCACATCGCAATTTGATCACTTTTTTTTAAAAAGTAGCAAAGGATTTTACGATGGTCCCCATAAATCTTAGCCATTTTCCACTTGCAGTTTTTGAGTTATACTTAATAATTAATACATTTTTTTCAATAATGACGTCAACATAAGTGAAACAATTATGCATTACTACGCACACGTTGGCCGCGTGGTTGATGGTGCTACAGAAACATTTTTACGGGATCAAAACTACCCTATATGTCATCAAATTTTATGAAAATCGGTTTAGCAGGTTTTGCATAAAGGAGTAACAAACAAATACACAAACTTTTGCATATAAAAACAAAAAAAAATTAACAAGATTGTGTATAACTCAAAACTGCTAGTCAGATGATGATAAAATTATTGCGGGATCACCTCAAAATCATGATATATCTTTCTAAAAGTTGACCATCAGTCGCGTTACAAACATAGATCAAAAACTACACTCGAATTGATAACATCCTCCTTTTATTAAGACGGTTGAAAACTGCGGAGAGCTTCCAAAGAGTTGGTGCAGATATTATCAGGGTGTTTTATTAAAATACCTTAGCAATATCTCGAAAATTTATATTAAATCCACGGGGAGTATCTCGTAATATATCGTTGGCAATATATCTTAGTGAACATACAAAATTTTCTAATAAGCCATATATTTTAAGCTAGCTATTTGCTCACGAGTTCGTCGACATAGAATAGTTACGGTTTTCATACAAACTTTCATCCCCTATTACTAATCACGTTTTTTTAATTTTTCCACTTTCCTATTTTCTATTCCTGCCGACATAATGACAGTGTCATTTGTTGGTTCGGAATGTAGTATAGTAGGTAGACTTGTACATCAGGCCTAACACCCCGGTCACAGGATGGCAACGCACCTGTAATATTTATGCATTTTATTACACTTTTTTCTTTCTTTCTTTAGGTTATGGCAATCTCGTTAGTATTTTGCCATTAGTCAAGTAGAAATTTGCATCGACATTTATATCAATTATAATTAGTCATCAGTCATAAGTCGTCGTCGTAAGTCATGTTAGGTTCTTAGGTAAAGCGGTGGCCTTTTTACACAAGCTAATGTAATGAGATTTGGCGGCAACGAGGAAATATACGACACGCTAATTTCTTCATGATTATTTCATTTGTGCACTTTCACTGAACAAAATTGTACAAAATGCCACCAAAATTTACTAAATTCACTCAATATTAACACGAAATTCAATAATTATGAAAAAACTTCGACCATCTTTTCTCTCGATGGCGCCAAAACTCTTTATTACACTTTGTAACGGACAAAATAGTTAATTCTTTTCTTTCTTTCTTTAGGTTTTGGCCTTCACGTTAGTATTTAGCCATTAGTCAAGTAGAAATTTGTATCAAATTTTATATCAATTTCAATTAATTTTAATTAGTCATCAGTCAAAAGTCGTCAGGAAGTCATGTCAGGCTCTTGGGTAAAGCGGTGGCCTGTTTACTCAAGCTCATGTAATGAGATTTGGCGGCAACGAGGAAATACACGATACGCTAATTTATTCATGATTATTTCATTTGTGCACTTTCACTGTAACAAAATTGTACAAAATGCCACCAAAACTGACTAATTTCACTCAACATCAACACGAAATTCAATAATTGTGAAAAAATTTCGACCATCTTTTCTCTCGATGGCGCCAAAACTCTGTTAATTCTTTTCTATTCGAGATTCGAGAAACTTCTTTTTTATTTAATTTTTTAAAGTTAATATTTTGCCCCTTCTGGGGCCGGCTAAGACCTTTAGGCAGTGCTGCCACGTCTTCCGTAAAAAACATTTCTTATACATTCATTAGTCACATGTCTTCCGTATTAATTATTTTTATACAAGTCATTAGTCACTATTTACAAAGTCACGTCAGGGTCTTAAGTAAAGCGGTGGTCACTTTACACAAGCTTACTTTGGGGGATTTGGCGGCAGCGAGGAAATTCACGATACACTAATTTCTTCATGATTATTTAATTAGTGCACTTTCACTGAATAAAATTAAAATAATTCCCACCTCAATTAACTAATTTCACTCAATATAAACACGAAATTCAATAATTATGAAAAAAATATGACCATCTTCACTCACGATGACACCAAAACTCCTTTTTTATTTAAGTTAATTTGTCCCTTTCTGGGACCGGTTAAAACCTTTTGACCATGCTGTCGAGTCTTCCGTATTATTTCTTTTTTCTCTAGACTTTACATTTTTTTTTAAGTTAATTTGCCCCTTTCTGGGGACGGGCAAGATCTTTAGGCCATACTGCCACGTCTTCCGTATTAATTATTTCTTATACAGTCATTAGTAAGATGTCTTCCGTATTAGTTATTTTTATATAGTCATTAGTCACTATTTACAAAGTCACGGCAGGGTCTTGAACCAAAGCGGTGGTCACTTTACACAAGCTCACTGTGGGAGATTTGGCGGCCGCGAGGAAATTCACGATACACTAATTTCTTCAAGATTATTTCATTTGTGCATTTTCACTGAACAAAATTAAACTAATTCCCACCTAAATTAACAAATTGTAATCATAATTAACACTAAATTCAATAACTGTGAAAAAAATACGACCTTCTACATTCACGATGGCGCCAATTTTTTTTTTTTAATCATTCCTTTGCCCCTTGTGAGACTGGCTGTAACCTAAGGTCATGCTGCGAGGTCTTGTTTTTTATTTGTCCCTTTCGGGGATAGGCTAAGACCATTAGGCCATGCTGCCATGTCTTCCGTATTTATAAATTAATAAATTATTCTTTAGATCGCTTCTGTGGTCTAGCGGTAGGACTTGACTTCATGAGGTCCTGGGTTCGATTCTTAGGTCGGGCAACAAAAAGAAAATTTGTTTTTTTTTCAATTTTCTAATAAAAAAATTATAGCTCGGGATTGGATACGTGCTCGGTTGGCGATAAGCTTGCCACTTATCACATTGTGATTAAGTGTCTTCAGCTAGTCATGGGTGCCCTGATTGTGCCTCTGCCTACCGCTTTTGGGGGTTGGTTCTAAAAAATATAGCTCAAGTTTTAACCTAAATCTTTAACACACTTATCAAATTTCACCTAAATCGGTTCAACGGTTTAGCCGTGTTAAAGTAACAGAACAATAAACACACAGACAGACTTTTGCGTCGGTTGGATTATTTTATTATCAATTTTTTTTATTATTTAAATGATATATACGATTTCCATACATAATTTCATCCCCTATAATAGTCATTTAGGAGTTAATATTTTGTAAAATAAATAAGCCTATATATACCTAGCCTAATTTAGCTATAGGTATGCATATTAAATTTCATTATTTTTTTTAATATGTTTAAGGTTAGCTGTGAAAGAAAGACAGACAGACTTTCTTACCAATAATATTATGTATGGAATACCTCGTTGTTTAGGTGAAGGCCTTTAGTAGGTAAACTAGCTTACGCAGACCGAATATATCTTATTTTTTTATAAAACGAATAAAGTTTTTTTTAGGAATAAAAACTTATGTTCAATAATGAGATCGATGACAAACGCAAAGGTACTGCGTGTCAACGCCCTCCTCCAGGAATTTGACATTTAATTTACAAAAGTTACAATTTAAGGAGAAAAATATAGAGGTTAACCTAGTCTAAAGATACTACCTAATATTTAATCGGTGGTCTAAAGTATTATTTAAAAATAAAAAAGAAAAGAAAATATGCGTGCGTGTGTGCGTGTGTGTGTGCGTATGTGTGTGTGTGAGTATGAATGTGTGCGTGTGTGTGTGTGTGTGTGTGTATGTGTGTGTGTTCGGTTGTTGCGTCTTGAGCATGATGTTTGAATGTTTTAGTGGATCATTATCAGATAACTATGACGTCTTCAGTTTGTTGGTAAGATAAGGATTGGAGCTATTTAAAACATTTAGATTTTCATTTATGTTATGTTAAAACATAGATATTTAACTTCTATTAAGCTTTTTATTAAATAAAGTAATGAACTAACATGATGATAATGATGACTAGCAATGACAGCACGTCTTTTTTCAATTTTACATAACTTTTTCTAATCTCCGCTTAGTGACACCAATATTAGGATCAAACTGGAATTGTGTGTGTTTTCTCAGGACAGTTTGCATTATGAATAATTGCCTCATCGTTAGAACTTGAGATAACAAGCGGTTGGAAAACCAATGGGTTTGTAAAAGAACTTTTAATATTGCCCTTTGCGCTTTCTCGACACGAAACATATGTGACTTTACAGCGCCTCCCCAGACTGTAATACAGTAAGTTTTAGCAGATTGAGCTAAGGTGTAATAAACTGATTTTAAATGTTGAAAATCAACTAATGTTTTGAATTTTTAAAAAGAAAAATAAGTTTTCGGAGTCTAGACACTAGAGCTTGAGTATCATGCTACCATAAAATTCCACTATCAACTATAACGCCTGTATACCTAAGAAAGTAAATGCGTTCAATGTTAATATAGTTGTCGCAGTTTGAGTCCGCATTAGTGCTACATTGATTAACCCGCAACGTGAATGAGGACGGCGGCTGAGAACCAACATTAGGAGCAAAAGCAATGAAGTTATTCTTTGAGAGATTAAGGGTTAGAAGATGAGAGCATAACTACTTCTTAACAATCATTAATGCCGTTTCTGTTAATTCATGTACTTCAGACCACGAGTGACCATGGATATCATCATACAGTATCATCAGTATATGCTATCATTTCGCAGTTAGGTATTCGTAAGTTACATAATTCATTCACGTAAATTAAAAACAGTGTAGGCCCTAGGACACTACCTCGTGGGACTCCGAATCTGACTTATTTTTCGCTACTAAGTATGCAATTTATAGTAACGATATGTGTTTTATCCGTGAGATAAATGCGCAATAAATCATGTGCAACACCTCTTATATTATAGGGTTATTTTCATGTTTGGAAAGAAGAATAGGGACAGACACGGTGTCAAACGCCTTTGATAGATCAAGGAAGATACCAGTTTTTAGTTTTTTATCATAAATCAGAAATGGTATCAGAAAGTTTTAAGACAGCATCCTCCGTTTACCTGCCTGTCCTAAAACCAAACTGGTAAATTTTTGATATTTTCCATCGTCGGCGCTTGGTAAAACTTCCAAATATTCATATTTTTAAAGAAAAAAACACTTGTACTGTTTTACTTATCACTTATAATTTATTACTTTGTAATTAGTAGCCTACCGGTTTCGCTTATACAGCATCATCAGGGCTAAAACTTAAACTTAAACTTTAAGTACAAGTGTTTCTTTCTAAAACTTAAACTTTAAGTTTAAGTTTTAGCCCTGATGATGCTGTATAAGCGAAACCGGTAGGCTACTAATTACAAAGTAATTAATTATAAGTGATAAGTAAAACAGTACAAGTGTTTCTTTCTTTAAAAATACCAAACTGGTTATTCAAAATAAAAATTAAATTTAAAAATTTATAAGTGATGATTTTTTCAAATATTTTCAAAAACACAGTTAAAATAGATATAGGTCTGAAGTTACAAACACTGTTTCTGTCTCCACTCTTGAAAATTGGATGGACTACTGCGTTTTTATAGCATTTCGGAAAAATAACTGAGGTGAAAGATGCATTGAATTAATGGAGGAATAAGGACACGCCTAGAGGCTTTTACTATAGATGTGGATATTCCATCGCGACCAATCGTACTATACTTATTATAATTTAGAATTGTTTGTTCGATTTCATCAAAGTCTACGCTGAACAAATCCATGGAATTTAAGGATGAACTACAAGGTGGAACAGAGGAAATGAGTTGGGACAAGTTTATGTCAGACTGCATTTTTAAGGCATGATCATTTCTCACATTTGCAAAGAATGAATTTACAACATCCACAGACGAAGAAGGATTATCGGACAAGTTTAATAAGTTATCAGCATTATATTTTTTTATAAATATTTGCTAATTGGTTTATTTTTTTCCATGTCTCTTTTGGATTTTTCCTGACTTTTGAAAATTCATTCTGATGGTACTGACGTTTAACATTTTTGAGAAAATTTTTACAGTATTTGCGATACAGAGTGAAAATAAGACGATTTGACAAATCATCTGGGTCGGTTCTGAATTTTCTAAACAATCTATCTCTACGTCGAATACATCTCAAGAGGCCCGGTGTGATCCATGGTTTTAATTGTCTTTTGCTACTGGATACCATACTAACGGAAGAGTTTGTTCTAATAGTATTTGAAACAATTTGACTCAGGGATTCGGCAGCTAAATTAGGATCTGGATGAGAAAGAACAATCGAGAAATTCGTGTTGTTTAGGTCTTCAACTATTTTACAAATATTATTCCGTTTGTGAAAAGTGCGTGATTTACTACCAGTTTTAACGGTTTTCCCATAGCTAAAAAGAATTGGAGCATGATCAGTTATATAAGTATCGAGGATTAAAGTTTTTGCGTTAGATGGGATACGAGCAATTATATGATCTAGGCAATTACCTTGTCTGGTTGGACGATAACGTGTTGGAAAAAGAGCATGTGATGCCATCAAGTTCAAATATTCATCGACAATAGGATCTGTGTTATTTGGTATAATGTTAATGTTTATATTGTCAATCATAACAAGAGATTTAAGAGACTGCAAGGGTTTCAGTACGCTGTCTAAACTATCAAAGAAAGGATTTAAATTTTATACGAAGGGGAGCGGTATATAGCAAAGACAGCCAAGTCGTTGGAGATATTGACTACTAAACAATTTGCCTCTTTCTATTTTCTTCTAACAAAGACAACAATGCTTTCATTTGGATTACTGTAATCTGGTTAAAAAGTCTACAGTTATAATACATTAAGTCTACAGCTTATCCTATGTAATAAAGTTACAAAACTATCAAAATTACAATTTATACTTCTAATATTTACATGGAGTATACTGAAATTATTATTGCTGTCTATAAACTCATTAGCATTCTCAGGTGTACATAGGATAGAGTCAGAAACAGAAAGCTCTTCGATGTCATTAAATAAGCGATTCATTTCATCCATTTTGGAGAAACGTTGTTAAAACAAGTACCAAGTAGTACTCGTATAATTGCTATGCTCCTTCTGAGATATTGCAATGAAAGGAGACTGAAGACGCATGCTGTGATATAACAATGTGTGTTTGTATGTGTGTATAGTTGTATGCAACAAATGAAATTATAAAATAAATTGAAATAACAATAAAACAAAAAAATACCAAAAATTTTAGTTTAAGCGAGATGTAGTTATAAATCCATGCATTTCTCAGTTCGAAGGATTTAGGCTTAACTTGTAGTCATATAGAACTCTGTGTTTCAACTAGATCTGACTCATTGGTGATCCGGATAAGCATTCCATTTTCTTTTTTTCTCATGAAAATTTTACCTTGAGGGACCCAACAGAACTTAAAACCATAACTTTTTGCGTGGTCTCTAGCTAAAAAGAAGAGTTTCTTTATCTTAGAGGTCAGATTTTCAGAGATGAAGATTGGCCTCGACTGCCCACTAATGTGAAGATGTTCCGTACTTAATCTTGATTGGCCCTTATCAAATTTTCGATACATGTCTTTAACCCTCTCCTTCTTTAAAACACTGCATAGGTCTACTACAATTGTACTGCTATCCGGGTTCTTAGAATTGATACAAAAAACTTTATATGTCTAAAAGAGCACTTTGTGGAAGTCGCTGGAACGTTTCTTATTTCTAAACACGTTGATCTTTAAATTCGTTCAAGGGACTCATACCTTTCTTCAAGTAGTCACAAATTACCCACATCTACATCACGAATGTTCTCCGGTTTCTCAATCCTGTATTGCAGTATTTTGAAATTTTTCCCCAGGAAGTCTAAGGATGCGTTTATATCGTCAACAGCAGCGTACAGTTTTTCTGCCTTATTCTCTTCGTCTTTTTTGAACTGTGAGAAAATGTCTCTCATTTCTTGCATGAAATGGTCCAATTTATCTTCATCTTCAACTTGAGCGCGACTCTTTTTACGCATTGTGACGTTCTAGCTAAGATCTGGTGTGATATTCTGTTGTTGTTGATGCGCGCACACGCCAAAATTCGAAGCAGATGTCGAAGAAGGCTGGACGTTGCTCGGTCTCCTCAGAGAGGCCGTGTTTACAAGTGGATTTTCTGTAATTTCAACTAGGCACGCTGGCGTGGATAGTGGTGTACGCTTAAGCGGCATTTTAAATTAGTCTACAGAAATAAGTACCGGATAGCTAGTAAATAAAAGAGTTATACGCCCGCTGGCAATGTGACGGAGGTCAATTTAACTTAGGTGCTATCGAGGACTTGGTACAAAATTACTTTCCGTCTAGTTATAATAGATCTCTCGCGATTCACGTTTCAACATTCACTGTTATTAGTTACATATATATCACTTCACCAACTCTTATGATGTCCTATTTTTTAATGCTATTTAATTACAGTTTTTCATATTGTTTACAAGATTTATTTGACTGTAATGTATAAAAAACACGTCTGCATTAATTTGTTTCTGCACTAGTCAGAATCTCAGGGGGAAGGGGGACTAGCTGACCCGAAGAACTTCATACCCCGTGGCAGCCAATAAATGTTCTTATGGTGTAGTAGTTACTATGTGTTTTGCAAATTAAAGCGACATTTAGTGAAACTGTTATAGACATTCAAAATTACACAATTTATGAACATTATTGGAATTAACAATAAAGTTTTCAAGCCTTTTTTTTAAAAAAAAATTAAATGAAATGAAAAATGAAACATAGTTCGGAAATCAGTAATTACTTATGTTGCTTTTCCCTGCGTAAATAAAAAAAAGTGTGTGTGTGTCAGCTATGATGCACGATTGGAGTTTACTCCTTACGAACGATAATTATGAAAAATACGAAATAACGACGAATAGAAAAAAAGGGTAAATGAACGCATCTGCAAAATGATAAGAGAAACAAATATATATCTGTAATTATTCGGATTATTTATATTACTTCAATAAAGCGTATTACATAAAGTATGTTACAAAATAATATAGATAACAAGTCGACTGCGT
>NJDC01057502.1:273583-295868 GCA_002245475.1 Calephelis virginiensis | reverse complement strand
AATATTTTTTTGAGAATCCATTTGATGTTAAAATCTGTTATTTCATCACGGATGTCTGCGTGTATTTTATCCATATTTTATCATTAATTAATCTCGGAACTATGTACTTTGTAGTTCGTTTTCCATAGAAGTTTGAAAAAGTTTGATTTACATGATTGCAATATTTTTAACGTTTAAGAAAATTTTAAAATAAATTATAGGTAGAAAATAAAGTTTTGTAACTATCTCGTAAATTTTACCTATTTTGTGGTTTATGTTTACTTCCACTAAATAAATTTATCATTTTAATTTTCTAAATTATAAATACATAAGTAACACTCTTAAATTTAATTTAATGCAATTGTGAATGTCTTCTAACCGTTTTACGCGATGTAAGAATACAAGTGTATAAGTTTATTAGTTTAAATAAGTTCTGTTATGTTTTGACGTCAACAAGTGTACAAGTAGGTACACTACGTCGAATAAATATTATTTGACTTGATTTGATAATACCTTGCAAATAAAATAATGTCCACGCTCATGTTTAGTTTAAATATCTAGATAACCTAGCGAAGTGCGAACTTCGTATCACCTTAGTTATTATTACGTAGTATTTACATACTCTCATTTTCCCCGTGTTAGTCCGGGCTCCTTTGCAAAATAGAACATCTGCCTTCCTGCCAGGCAACTCCTAAAAGGCGAGCATAGGCTAACCGTTACTAACACCATGACATTCTACTAAGTGGTAGAGTTTCGCAACGACTCGCCCGCTTTACGACAATGCTTGCTGTTGACGTGTTCTAGTTCGGAAGGTAAACTTACTTACTTAAACTTACTTTTGCTCGAGGCCTAACATCCCGGGCTCAGGTTGGCAACGCACCTGACCCCATAACGTCGCGACGTGTTCTGGTTCGGAGGGCAAGGTAGCCGCTAAATGCACTGCAATGCACCATTACCACCTTTGGTGTTTCTAGGCGGCGTGAATTTCTTACCATTAAGAAGTCCGTCTGCTTGTTTGCTTTCAATTATCATAAAGAAAATCTTTTTAAGTTATTACGACATACGAGATTCAAAATTGGCGCCAATTAAATTAAAACAAAAAAAAATCTTTTTTTTAGTTTTTGACATTAACATCAGCATTTGCCATTTGTCAAGTTGAAATTTGCATCAAGTTATACGATTAAACAAAATCAGGCTTAAATTATTTTAAACTATTCTTCAGGAAAGTAACATCAGGGTCTTGGGTACAGCTGTGGCCTTCTTATTATTGTACTCATTTAAAGAGGTTTGCAACAGCAACGAAGATACGTATACTAATTTCTTCATGAATATTCAAATTATGCATTATCTGAACAAAATTGTACAAAATGACACCAAAATTGACTAATTTTACTAAATATATACATGAAATTCAAACATTAGGGAAAAGCTGAAACAATCTTTTCGCTCGATGGCACCGAAACTTTTTCTAAGTATTTACAAGCCATACGGGAACTCATTCAAATATAAAACCTTTCAACAAAAATGGTCCAACAGCTTAGAACGAGTCGTATGACAAACACACTTTAAAAATAATTACATATTTTAATATAATATATCCACGTATAAACATGCTCCGCTGGTTCGGTCATGTGGAAAGAATGACAGATGAAAGATTGACAAAGCAGATATACAATGCGAACGTGGATGGATGTAGGTACCCGGGGAGACCAAGGCTGACATTTCACGATCAGATCAATCGGATATTATCCGAGGGTGGTGTCAAGAGTCTCCGAAACCTGCGTGTTTGTATGAAAAGGGTTATGAATGTGAAGGAAGCAAGACAGGTTTGTCAGGATCGTGAGGTCTGGCACTCGATACTCTCTGCCTACCCCGTAAGGGACTTGGCGTGAAGATATGTATGTATGTATGTACGTATAAACATAGACTAAAGTTAGAGTAACGTTAAACTGACATTATAGTCTGTATCAGAGTGTCATATGGACTATAATACCAGGTTAAACCTTGGAGTACTTTAGTTCATGTTTATTAATAAGGCGGCCTGGCCTATCTCTCAATGTTTGTTCTGAAAAGTTAGCTTAGACTTTTGAATTTGTTCAACGCGTTGCTTGATCCAACTTGAGGGAAATATATTACTCCAAATAGATTACTTTTATCTCGTTTGCTGGAGATGTTCAAGTGAAGAAAAATGGGGACAAAATACCATTACACATACGCATATAATAGATATAAAGACCAATACCCTCTTTACCATAAGGGCACACGGGGCCAGTGCCCAGGGCCCCCATACTCAGAGGGCCCCGAGAGATCGAATATTTCTCTCACATTTAACCCTTCCACTAAGTTTTTTTAACAACTTCAGAACATTGTAGTTAACGATTTAGTAGAAGATTTTGCTCAACAGAAATCTCGAAAGAAACTATTGTAGAAATCATAAAATATTAGCAGTATACTAATATAATTAATGACATACTGTCAAATATATATTATCCTATAATAAAGCAGATCATAGTGAAAAAAATATTGTTATAAAGTTTAATTCCAAAAGGGCCCCAAGGTTTTGTGTGTCCTCGGGCCCCAGCACAGCCTAAGACGGCCCTGATAAAGACATAGACAAAGAAGTGTACAATTTTTACAGTCTTATTAATAACCATGGACAAACGTAATAATAAAATTAAAATATTATAGTCTGTACTTACTCCGTGTTTATTAATAAGACCCCTACCTATAGTACCTTCGTAATATAACTACTTAATCTGTAGTAATTGCTGCAATTTTGTTATTATATCTTAATTGAACCATATTAACAAAAAGTTGAGTCAATATCATGAATCTCGATGATTGCTGGTCAAGCACTAATTCTGCATTGGCGCCAAAAAAAAAAAACAAGAAAGGCAAATAAAGATGGTTGTCAAATTGCTGGTAATTTATTTATTAAAAAATATTGACATTTATTCATACAATACGTTTAATAATTATTACAATTTAAGCTGCAAAAAATGACTTCAATTTCAATATTTATTAGATATTAATAGTAGTAAAACACAATAATTTAGTTATTCCTCGATTTACCTGGGATTCCATTATCAGATCGTGACCAGGTGGCAATGGCACTTGGAAATAAACTCTTTCAAATAAAAAAAAAGTTTCTTTAAAATCAGTCAGGAAATTATTGAGGATAAAACAATAACAGTCGTAGTAAATGTAATTTCATTTTTTCGTTAATATAAATAAAGAATACACAAACGCAAAAAGAAACAAATAACAGTGAGAAATATTGTATGTGGACTGAGGAACTTTCACATGTCATTTTTTTTATGTTATAGGAAGGCAAAGAAGCAGACGGATTTCCTAATGGTAAGAAATTCACGCCGCCTAGAGACACCAAAGGTGGTAATGGTGCGTTGCCAACCCTCCAAACCGGAACACGTCATGACGTTATGGCGGCAGGAAT
Source organism: Calephelis virginiensis (assembly GCA_002245475.1). NCBI lineage: Eukaryota > Metazoa > Arthropoda > Insecta > Lepidoptera > Riodinidae > Calephelis > Calephelis virginiensis. The sequence goes on along the minus strand of NJDC01057502.1, from coordinate 292,435 downwards.
AGGTAAGGCGGTGGTACTAATCCAGGCGAGTCGCTGCCAAACTGTACCACCTAGTCGGATGTCACGGTGTTAGTGATGGTAACCCTCGGCGCCTCGATGGTGATGCTCGCCTTTTACGAGCTGCCTCGCAAGGAAGGCAGATGGTCTATTCTACAAAGGAGCCCGGGCCAACACGGGTAAAAATATATATAAATTGTTTAAAATGCATCGTCAAAAGCGTTTATGATATTTGCAAAATTAACATTTAAAACTAGCAAATACAAAATACGTACCTCGCTAATTTGGCTCTTCTCCTCAAACAACATATTACAGTCAAAGCGAGCAGCGGAAATCCGAATATACAGGAGACAATTGGCACAACTATCGATTCGGGGGTAACTGAAACAATAGAATACTCTTTAGGCTTTTTGTGGCACACAGACGTTTAAAGCTGCAGTACTAGTTACAATGTTAAATGTGTCGTAGCAGAAATCGGTTTGCGGCCGAAACCGAAATTGAATCGACCTTTAAAACTACAGTTTCTGTCCGCATTAAGTTTTAGATATAACATAAAAAAAATATAAATTATATTTTGAGGATATGTGTGTTATAGAATTTGTAATGAGTTTTGAAAAAGTTTAGCCCGTGTTGGTCCGGGTGTGTGAATGTGAATAGACCATTTGTCTCTCTGCCCGGCACCTAGTAATAGGGGAACATAAGATAAGGAGGTCATTCACAACAGTTTGTGGAAGATAACTACAACACTACGTCGACACGTAATCACGGTACGTGCAACGTCTACGCAAACCCCCAAAGGGGGACGGAGGGCTCCACACTACCCCGCAGCGTGAGTGCCAACCAAGCAATGCAACCTCCCCTTTCCATGGCCCACAACCCGGGCCCAGAACACAATTGAATTAACAATTACGAGCTACGAGTGTCTCCTTGTCATCCCATCATTGACGGGGAACCAGTTCTGTTAAAGTGCGGCCAAAGTACCAACAGCCAAACAGCCAAATATGTGGGCGCTTAGAAAAAGTATAAGGCATTCAATTTTTATTTTGTCATATCAAACTGTTTAAGCCCAATATGAAGTGCTTTCGTTAAATTTACCTACTTGACAGCAAAGAATTGCAAAAGTAATTTAACTTTTAACTAAGAAATCTTTTTTTATTTAGCAACTTGAATATATGATTTGGAAAAAGTGGGTTTTGTTACTCTTAAAATTTTTGCCACAAATATTTCTATATATTTGATGCTGTATAAGCGAAACTGGAAGGCTATTTACAAATTAATAAATAAGTGATACTTAAAACAGTACAAGTGTTTCTTTATTTAAAAATATGAACAAATATTTCTTCTTGACGATTTTAGTTTTTAAAAAAAAATTGACAATTACAGATAGCGCTGGAGTTAGCGAGACAACAGTTTAGTAACCGGGCCTTAAAGTTAAGTTATATCACTTGAGCTGAAATTCAATAAGAAACTTGATTATGACAGATAGACGTTAAGGATACTTTATACATCTTGGAACAAAGTTGACTAACTCAACTTTCTAAATTTAGCTTTGGAATATTATAAGTACGAACGAATTTTAAATTTACTAATAAGAAATGAAGATTTCACTTTGTATTAATTTTATTTTGTGATGTTACATATTTTGTTTTATATATCGGCATTTTAAACTGTTTTTTGCAGTTATGCTAACATATCGACGACGGCTGAAAAACTGTATTTTTTTTAAAGAAGGCAAAGAAAGGAAGAAAGGAAGGCAAACAAGCAGATGGGTTTCCTGGTGGTAAGAAATTCACTCCGACTTGATGGAGACACCAAAGGTGGTAATGGTGCTAACCAACTAGAGGCCGGGATATTAGGCTTCGAGCAAGAGTAAGTTATCCTCCGAACCGGAACACGTCTACAGCAAGCACAGTTATGGAAGCAGGAGTAGGTGAGGCGGTGGTACCGATCCGGGCGAGTTGCTGCAAAACTCTACTACCTAGTTAGATGTCACGGTATTAGTGACGGTAAGCTTATGGTCGCCTTTCACGAGCTGCCTGGTAGGAAGGTCTAGTCTAAATTTCTGGCAATTTAGGTTGTATTATTAAATTAATTCTTTGTGATGACGGTGATGGTATTAGGTAACTGGAATACATTTTTAACTCTAATGACAACATAAAATGGCCACCAGACCGCAACAAAATAGCGCATTACAGATTTTTGTATAAAATGAAAATGATGGAATACAGTAAATCGGTGAAAAGTCAAATCATATTATATTAACAAGAAGTTAAAAAAAACACATTCAAATTTTTGTTATATATACACCTATAAAAGTTGAATTATATTAAAACTGGTTAAACAATATTCAAAAGTTCATTCATTAGATTACAAAGTATGGATAGATTATTTGACCAATCTACTCGTATTTGTCGAAAACTTTTTGCCTACTTTCTAATCTGTTAAGTAATATAATTACCCCGTGTTAGTCCGGGCTCATTTGCAGAACAAACCATCTGCCTTCTTACCAGGCAACTAGTAAAAGGCGAGCATAGGCTTACCGTCACTAAAACCGTGACATCCTACGAGGTGGTAGAGTTTCGCAGCGACTCACTCGGATTGGTACCACTGCTTTACCTATTCCTGCCGCCATAACGTTATGACGTGTTCCGGTTCGGAGGGTAAGGTAGCCGGTAAATTTACTTTTGCTCGAGGCCTAACATCCCGGCCTCAGCTTGCCAACGCACCATTACCACCTTTGGTGTCTCTAGGCGGCGGGAATTTCTTACCATCAGGAAATCCGTCTGCTTGTTTGCCTTCCAATATCATAAAAAAAATATAGGTAACATAATTATTCGCTTTTCAGGTTTAATATTTTTTAATAATGCTCTTCTTATATAACCCTAAGCCAATTTCTAAATTCAATAAGCTGAGCACAGTGTGTTGTGGTAATATATCGATATTATTTGAAATTGGGATATATCTAGTGAACTGAAACAACCGCCCCTATCCATTTTCAGCTCCGGCCAAATTCGGTTTTAGTTTAGGAGCCCGTATTTTGTCCTTTTAATCATACAATACGACATGGTTATTATGAAGTACAGACATATATAACTATAAATCCTCTCACTGTGCGAGGATCAAAATGTAATAAGCAGTTTACACGGTTTTGGGATGTGATAGTCCCATCGTTGATAATAGTTTAGTTTTAATAACAAAATTTAATATAATAATTTAGTATGATTACTATTGGACGCCCGTTGGTCGAAATTCGACCATAATAAATTTTAATATCTTGTTGATAAGAACGCCAACTTCATTTCGCAAGACCAACTACTTTGTTTCGAAACTGTATGATTATAGTTTGTGTTCCATCTGTGATCTTTTATCGTAATCATCAATATATTTGTTTGTGTTTGTCAAATGCATGGTAGTGTGGGTAATGTTTTATTTATTGATTTAATGTACTTTATAAGCATTATTATTGAAAAATATTGGCGTTCTACAAAACTATAAGTGTGCTAAATTTTATGCTCCTGCGACCGCGCAGTTTTCGTAAATAGGGGTCCAAAGTTTTGACATCACGTATCAATATATATATACTGAATTATTTGATAGGTGCTAGTACCAGTTATACTAGTTAATAGCTTTGCAGCAGCTCTCCCGGATTGGTACCACTGCTTTACCTCTCAGTTGTAGTAATGTTGCTCGCCATTCTTGTCCGTGCTTAACAATGGAGACAGACCTATGGTGTATGGTGTAAGTTTTATGGTATATAGATACCTATGTGTGTAGTATATTGTTTGTCACTTGCTATTAGGAGAACCACTTGTACGTCGTTTAAACAAGTGAATTAAGTAAATTCAGTTTTTTTATGATAATGCAAGGCAAACAAGCAGACGGATTTCCTGATGGTAAGAAATTCACGCCGCCTAGAGACACCAAAAGTGGTAATGGTGCGTTGCCAACCTGAGACCGGGATGTTAGGCCTTGAGCAAAAGTAAGTTTACCGGCTACTTTACCCTCCAAACTGGAACACGTCAACGGCAAGCATTGGACAATATGGTGGCAGGAATAGTTGAGGTGTTAGTACCAATCCGGGCGAGCCGCTGCGAAATTCTATCAGTACATTAAAAAGATTAACAAAAAATAGACGCAAGCGACAAAGCGGCAAAACAGCAAAACATTTTTATATTTTTACACAGGCATACAGACAGACTGTCTGTCGACTTGAACCGTGGTCATGATCCCGACACGCAGTCTGTCTGGATCTTAACCGTGCGTCAAGCCGAATGTACTTACTTTATGTTTCGAGTAAAACTATAGTGTAGTATCTTGTGGGACTTAGTATCTTCGGCTAGTCGTGGGTGCCTTGGTTGTACCTCTGCCTACCTCTTCGGGGATATGGGCGTAAAGATACTTTTTTTTTAATTTAAATTATGCGCTTCGGCTATACACTTTACACTTTTATTTTTAAGTTGGCTGACCTAATTTAAATTTGATCGAAATGAATAATTATGTAATAACAACTCTATATAAGTTTGACGAATATATAATAGCCGAAGCGCATAATTTAAATAGTACCACTATACTTTTCGTCTCGCTCACTAAAGGGGTTCCTGTGGGAGTGGGTTGAAATTCAAATTGTAAGTTAGGCTATAATTCGCTAACGTGTACTTTGTTTTGTAGTTTGTGCTTCACAGATTATCCCGTATTTTTTTAGAAGTTACAAATTTTATACTTTAGAAATTACCGACATAAAAATCCTCAGTATTAGCTGACCATATAACTTGAAATCCGAAATGTAGAGAAACACTAGAACATTTATTATATTACATTATATATGTACTCACACATATCTATACAAGTCTGCCTGCAGTATAAGCCGGGTCGGCTAGTTATATATAACAAGAGAATTCCTCAAAATACACGTGTCTCATTAAAATCTGCAACAATTTTTTTTTAAAATATCTTTAATACATATTCACCCGCTTTCTATTTTATAAAACATAGATTAAAAATTGGAAGTTAGTGAATACTAGCCGACCCGTAGAAAGTATCGCTTGACATTAACAGCAACTAACAGTTATAGAAAAAATAAAGTATTGTTTTTCCAATTTTTCCCGTTTTCCTCTTCATAAGAAAATGTTCCTGTCACAACAAAAAAATAACTAGCAAAATGTAAAATCTGTTTAGGTGTTTTTTTTATGATATTGGAAGGCAAACAAGCAGACGCATTTCCTGATGTGATGTTAAGAAATTCACGCCGCCTAGAGACACCAAAGGTAGTTATGGTGCGTTGCCAACCTGAGGCCGGGGTGTTAGGCCTCGAGCAAAAGTAAGTTTACCGGCTATCTTACCCTCCGAACCGGAACACGTCATGACGTTATGGTGGCAGGAATAGGTAAGGCGGTGGTACCAATCCGGGCGAGTCGCTGATAAACTCTACCACCTAGTCAGATGTCACGGTGTTAGTGACGGTGAGCCTATTCTCGCCTTTTACGAGCTGCCTGGCAAGGAAGGCAGATGGTCTATTCTACATAGGAACCCGGACCAACACGGAGAAAAATGCTGTGTGATGCTGTGACCGCGTGATATGGGGATTCATTATTTATTATACATGTTATATTTATTATATTTATTATTTTTTTATATTTATTATTTGTTATATTTATTATACATACAAGGGATTAATTAGGACATTATTTATAATGTCCGAGCATTATGTGTAATGTATAGTACATAACATACAGATTGAGAATAAAAAAGTAATTTATTATCTTAAGTAAGAAGTTTTATCCATTTCCATTAAACACATTATTCCATTTGTGTGCAATAAAGAAGTGAATAAAAAAAATTTTGCACAACGCGTAAACCTTTCCTCCCTCCTCCATTTCCGCCCACTCGTGAGGCATGAAACATGCAAATGTGCGATCTCAATTATAATCTGGGAGACGATTTTTTTCGGTTTTTAATAATACAGGTATAAGCACGTCTCGTTGCAATATTGTCTGGCGTAATGGCCAGCCATTGTGTATAAATGAGGATATATATTTATACAAATTTGCCGAATAAGCCTTTTTTAACAGCTAATTTAGATTAAATGTAATTTAAAGGCAAGTTACGCCTCTATAGTCTAGCGGTCCGGCGTCGAAATGAACTTCTTGAGGCTCTATGTTCGATTCTCGGGTCAGGTAATAAAAGAAATAGAAAATGTGTATTTACAATTTTCTAATAAAAGAACGTTGCCCGAGATTAGATATGTGCCTACTTGGCGATAGGTTTGCCACCTATCAAATTGTGGGTTTTAGTGTCTCTGGCTGGTCGTAGGTACCCTGGTTGTGCCTCTGTCTACCTCTTCAGGGATATGGGCGTCAAGATACTAGTGATTGTAGAGATGGCATGTAAATTGGGTTACGCATTATTGAATTATAATCTAATTTATCACGGGATCTCTTTCACGGGAACCCCCTTAGTGAGCGGGATAAAAAGTATTCTATTACCTTCAATGTAACTTATAAAAAAACTAAAAATGCTAAAAACTGTGTACTTTTGCCCTTTTTTAGTTGCCTGCGCTCATGTTTTAGAAAATCGTCAAAGTACAGAATTGATTCTTCTCCAGTTTTCTTATAAGTATAGAAATAGATAGATATTTTAAAGCCTGATATAAAACCAAACTGTGTGATGAAGTTAAATCAAATTGCCCGAAGGCTATCTTTGTTCCTTTTATACGACAGTTTTACGTCTGCCTTTATGATTTTACTGCTTATAAAGTTTTCATATTTTCAGTAAATTGTGATTACCGCAATTCAATCATTTTATAATAAAGGCATGTTATACAATGAAAGTAATAGAATGGCAAATAAAAAAGCAGATATCTGATTTTGTATTACTTTGGTAATGTGGATGGGTGTAGGTGCTCAGGGAGACCTAGTATTATTGAACTGGCATTTCACTGAGCCATTGAAAATTTCCGATGCCTTTGACATAAAAAATGAAGTAATACCTAGAGAAGGTAAAGAAGTGTCGTAATGGTATAAAAATAATTATTTCAGGGGATCTTCGTAAAAAAAACGGGCTCCTTTACAGTATAGACCATCTGCCTTCCTATCAGATAGCTCGTAAAAGGCGAGCAGAAGCTTACCATCACTAATATCGTGACATCTAACTATATAGGTTATTGACATGAAAATAATATTTGTGCATAAATGATAGTACTTTCATACTGATAATGAAAGCAATTCGTGCAAAATTATTCCCTAACCATTCCTTAATATCAAAAATGCACAACGTTAATATTCAAGTTTTCATTTCTGCTGGCACTCCCGGAGTGCAACCCGTCTTTTTTTTGTTGCAAGACTGTTTATGTTCATCACACAAATGACTGTCTTCGAATCGAATCCAAACCAGGCAATTGGTCGGTGGAATGAGGCGCTAACCCATGGTATAACGAAATGGTCAACGAAAAAACAATATGCTGCAAGTTTTGTATTTCCAATTCGGAATTACGAACAACAATGCCTACAGTAAATATTGTTGCCTCGAAGGAGGAAACTTTTTCATTCTTGATGGAATAAAGTTTTTATGCTTATGTTAAAGAAAAGAAGGTTTTGATTAGTCTTTTTTATGAGTGCATATACAAAAAGGATCTATTTAAGTTCTTGTTTGTAAAAAACATCTTAATTTTTCGGCGTAATCAAACTAAAACTTGCGTTTTGGCGCAATTAAGGGAAAACTTAAAAGTATCTTCACGCCCATATCCCCGAAGAGTTAGGCAGAGGCTCAAACAGGGCACCCATGACTAGAAGAAGACACTAAGTCTCACAATGTGAAGAAATTATTGTATCATGCATTTGCTCGTTGCCGTCAAATCTTCGTAACGACCAATACTAATAACCTATCTACAGACAAATAAATTTTGTTACTAAGATATTTTTGTTAATTATTGAATAATAACAGCGGTTACCTGGCAACTGATCCAAAATATCACAATCTCTTAGCTGAGATAGGATAATAATATTTGCCATAAATGAGATTGAGGCTACCGCTTTACTCAAGATCGAGACATGATTTTTTACGAATTGACTAAATTTTAATTAATTAAATCAGATTTTGCTAAATCGGGAAATTTTATATGCTATGACATTTATGATAGAAAAAATTTTATTCTGCAAAAAAATTAGTTTACACTATAATAGCTTTTATTTAACAACCAGCCAAATACTTCGAAACCGTTGAAGAGGCAGTGATTAAAGACTAAAAGGAATTTTGTTATACATACGAATCAACATACAATAAACATTATAAATATAATTCTTTATTTTGATGATATTTTGTATTTTTTTCAAGTATGTATTTCATAGTGAACAAATCATGTATGTACACCTAATTTACGTTTAATTTTGTTTCTGTTTTTTCTTTTCGCGGGTCAGCTGGTAGAAATCTCTGTTGCTGGAGATAAGCTCACCCATTGTACTGTATTATCATTATTTTTGTGTTTATTGATAACGTTTTTTTTTGTTTAAAATAAAGATATTATTATTAAATATTAAGTTTTTGGCTAGGCCCATGCCTCCTCATCCTCCTTTGACCGCCTCGTTGGTCGAGTGGCTAGCGTACACGTCTAACTACACCGATCATCTGCGAGTCTCGGGTTCGATTCCCGACGGGGGCTGACATTTGTGTGACGAACATTTAGATGTCTGCATTTCCGGGTCTGGGTGTTTATTAAATTTATTCAGGTATCTATTTAAGTATTTCTATGTATTAGAATCGTTGACTAACACCCATAACACAAGCATATAATTTGCTTACTTTGGGGTTAGATTCAATTTGTGTAACTTGTCCAGGGATATCCTGTTCAGCTACAGGGCACAAGCGAAATATTTATGAAGAAATTAATGTATTTCCTTGTTGTTGCCAAATCTTTCTAAACGAGCTTGTGTAAGGGGGCCAACGCTTTACACAGGACCATGACATGTCTTTCTATATCGACAGACTAAAAAAGAAAAAAAATCGACAGACTATTAAAAAAAACTGAAGGTTTTGCATTTGAAGTTTCTTTTGTTTTTTTTGGTTGAGTCGCGTCGCTGAGTTTACAAAATGGAAAACTTGAAATATCATATTATTTACGAGTACGAGTTGCATAGTGGCACCCACTTTGGCGCAACATTCATACAAAATAATAAAAGTATAAGTTTGCTATGTTTTTTATTCACCTAAGTCATATGACACTAGTTGACTAGTTGTCTTAAATATGAATGCCTATAGACTCACTTTCAAATTAAAATTGGTTATACCTTCTAATCATGAGACTCGTTACTTGTCTATCAGGTGTCTTGTCTCACTTTAGCCCATAGAAATAGGAATATATAAAGAAGTGCAACAATGTTCTATAGCAAATTTAGTTGTATGAATAGCGTTGGAATCGACTTATAACTTAACAACAACAAAAACTTTGTCTCTTTTTAACAAATGTTGATATTATGTACGCCGAAAGAGATAACGACATTTTTGTCTATGCTCATGTTGGCGTCGATTTAAAATGACGTCATGACAGTTCTCATGCTTGCCAAGAATCCATATTTAGTGTTCAATTTTTAAGCGATATACTATCACAATTATCGACATTTAATTTTACGTTCCCAAAAAAGAATATTTGGACAAGATAAGAATGTATACCATTGCCACTAAAAATATCAATCTAGTTTAATAAGAATTGTTTCAAGTGCTCACTTGAAAGTAAAGAAAGTGGTGTAAATTTAATCTGATCATTTTTTTGTAATGTTAATGAATCTTTTAATAAATATAAAACTTAACTTATATAAAGAATAAACATATTTGCATGCCACAATGTAAAAAAAATGCGCTCGCGAAAAGTAAATAAATATTCTTTCTTTCGTTTAATTACATTTCCCTATTTTGGTATAAGCCAATTGAGTAGCATAAAGTAAGTTGTAGTTGCAATTTCATTCGGTAGGCCAATAATAATTCTTAACTATTTACCTAAACTTAACTATCAATCGTCAGTAATAGATCATGTATCGATATTGGTACTCTACTTTTTCTGGACAGCCTTATAATGTCAAAATGGCAGCCATATTTAGTAGCCAACGGCAGGCTTTTTTCGTAGGTATTTCATGTCCATATCAATGCTTTAGCCAAACTTCATACAATATTCGTGTTTGCTATATATCTATGGATGATCGCCTCTTATTACGTAGTATTTATATACTCTTTGGCGGCACCAGTGCCGCGCAAACGGCTAGAAGGGTTTATGATGTCTACGGCAGTCGTATCGCAAAAGTGTGTGTGTTAGTGTATGGTAAAACTCGATTGTTATAATTTTTGCTTAAATTAATAAGTGCTAGCCTAGTAATAAATATATTTTAACGAATTTATACGTTGTATACATCTATGTATACATATACCCGTGTTAGTCCGGGCTCCTTTGCAGAACAGACCATCTGCCTTTCTTGCCAGGCAGCTCGTAAAAGGCGAGCATAGGCTTATCATCACTAACACCGTGACATTTGACTAGGTGGTAGAGTTTCGCAGCGACTTGCTCGGATTGGTACCACCGCCTTACCTATTCCTGCCGCCATAACGTCATGACGTGTTAGAAATTTTGCACACTACAATGTGGTAGAATATGTTGGTACGAATACGTTGGTATTCTGTAACAACTTTTAACAACACACATATTCCGCAAATAAATATTTTTTTTGAAAAGAACACTGCATTTTTGGTTCCAACGTTTTTGATATGAAAATTTAGACTACAAGAACACGACTTGTGGACGGCCGGAGTTACAAGTTAAAAATAAAAAAAAATCAATCGCTACAAAACGCTAATTTCATATCCAAGGGCCTAATAATTGTAAAACAGTACGATATTTTTCAGATAATACGGCACATTCGTTTCATAAAATCCTTGATTTTTTTTCATTCAATGCAAATGAAAGCGCATTCTTAAAATATCATGGATAAATGTATATTTTAAATAACGAGAATCAACCCGGTGATTTCAATTATACAGAGTGTAGCAACGGAATTGCTTTCGATGTTTTCATTTTGTAATAAACACAATTGTACCTCTAGTGATTTAAATAGTTATACAGAATGTAGGTAGTTGAGTAATTGCTTTTGATGGATTCAATTTTTAATAAACTCAATTTTTATATAATCTTTAATTAGATTATTTGTAGAACTAAAAAAAAAGTATTTTCACGCCCATATATCCCCGAAGCAGTAGGCAGAGGCACAACTTGGTCCCCCACGATTAGCCGAAGACATTAAGTCCCACGATGTGATAGGTGGCAAGCCTATCGCCAACCAGGCACATACCCAATCCCGAGCAAAGTTTTTTTATTGCCCGACCCGGGATTCAAACCCGGGACCTCATGCAGTCAAGTGCAACAACTGAACCGCTAGACCACAGAGGCGATTGTAGAATTTTACTTTATAAATGTGAGATGTTACAGGTTGTGCATTTTTTCATTTTAACATTCATAACGAAACAAATATTATAAAAGCGAAAGCCTGTCTATCTGTTGATCTTTCACGACAAAACCGTTAAACCGATTATGATGAAATTGAATATGGATATAGGTGAAGATCCGAGTTCAGACATAGGCTACTTTTCTCACACATCGTCATTACGAAGAATGAAAGTTTATGTAAAAATATATTCTATAAAGTCGCGTGTAACAACTAGTAGATAGGTTAAATTGTTACTTCATCTACACAAGGGTCACTTGCACGTTGCTCGGTTAAGTATTTAACTCTGAGTTAGCGTCTAACTAGGCTTAAATCACCTTATATTTGACAGTTTAACTCAATATTAAATGTAACCCGGGAATGTACAAGTGGCTCTTAGATTAGCTAATCAGGAATGTTGTAGTTGTAATTGTATATTTGTACACTAAACCTCTATCAATTCAAGTTTACTTTTTCTCTCTGGGGTTAGCTATAAGAACTCTTTTCACGATATCAGTAGGGTTTTGAAATACGATTCATGCCATAGTGTAAATTGGAATCGGTTATGTCAATTAAGGTACTCTTGAACACAATACTAGAGAATAATTGACGTTTAGTTACTGATCGGTATTGCCACTTAAAACCACCGGAAACGGAACGTGATCTGTCAAACGTCAAACGTGATTGTCTATACCGGAACTTAACCTAAATTGCACGGGATATAACTTTATAAATTACCTCGTTTCGGGTTAAACTTAATTTGATTTCGGACTAGTTGTCGGACAGAACCAGAGTGTAATGCTTGTACGTATTACGCATCGGGCGTAATAGTTCTGTGAAATACCAAGCATACTTTCGGAGCAAACCACACGGAACAACGGAGCAGCTTCTCCACAACCACAACGGCGTGGGATAAGGGAAGTGCAATCCCCAACTATTATACATCACCTAATCCTTTAACCTTAATCCCTCGTATCAGCCTTCCACTGCGAGAGAAGAAGCGGACCCTCTGGTAAGTTTATTGTTGTTAGGACCTCAAAGCCGATCAGCTCAAACAGTTACAATGAACAATAAGTTATTTTATCGAATTCGTTGAATACTTTGAAACAAAATGTTAATAAAGCGCTAGAACTATGTTCAAGAGTACCTACCTAAAATACAATTGCCAATTTGTATATTCAATACATTTTTTAAGTTTTATTTATTTTGTGTCATTTCTCTTAAGCACAATAAAGACAAAGAGAAGATAAATATGATTTTCGTATTGACTTAATTAATTAAAAATAATAAAAATGGCCATATTTACAGAAATACCTTTTTAAAAGCACGCAAGAAGTGTTGTATAATAGCATTTTAACATAACAAGCCCAGTTCGATTCATTTATTCCGGGTACCTACCTAATTTGTTTACATTAATCACAAATGAAAGCGTATTCCATAACTATCACCGATGGACGTAAATTTTAAATTGACGAGATTAAACTCTTCGTAATCACGAAGTAGATACAATCCGTAATTCGTAATTACGGATTGTATCTACGAAATTGCTTTTGACGAATTGAATTTTTAATAAACGCATTTATACCTCTGGGAATTTAAGTTTTATATTTGTTATCAATACATATTATTAACCAAAGTCTCCCGCCGCGTCTGTCTGTCTGTTCGCGATTTACTCGAAAAGTACTGAACGGATTTTCATTCGGTTTTCAACAATAGATAGAACAACTCTTGAGGAAGGTTTTAGTGTATAGTAAGTTTATGTTTTGTACAAACCAACGATATTACAATGATAATAGTTCAATATGTCGGTAAAAAATAAGCCGATTGGGAGCTCTCCTCGAAAACGCTGCCAAAACCTTTTGAGTTTTAACAAAACAATGTATAGTGGAATTTTTCCTCTTCAATAGATCTCAAAAAAAGTAAGCGGTGGTATATGTTCATCTTTAAAGAATAACCCACAATAACCGTTGTTGTTCGGGTTTGTAGGATACGGTAGCCGGTAAACTTTGGCGTCTCTAGGTGAATTTCTTACCATCAGGAAATTCGCCTGCTTGTTTGTCTTCCAATATTATAAAAAAATGGTTATTACCTGTAGGATAAATAATAATCGGCGCTGGTCGTTTATTCCCATTGTGTGGTTTAGCCACAGTTATGACGTTACTGGAAGGGGTTGCTGTGGAGATGCTACTGGATCTGAACTGTTCGAGGAGGGTTGTTGTATTCGCGGTGGCAGCTCTGGTCATCTTAACACCTGTAACAACTTGTAATAATGTAATTGAAACTAATGAAATTTGTATAAACCGCCATATAAAATTTACAATTTCAGATTCGATTTTGTGTGTATGTGTATTTTTTGTATTAATAAAGAACATTTTTATTTAAAAGAGTACCATAAACAAAAACTATTGAAACAATATTGCTGTTATAAATAATGTATAATAACAGTAGTTAAAACCAAAATAAAAGCCAAAAAAGTTGAGAGGTGTCAAGGGATAGCCGGATGGAACATTTATTATATTTATTATTTATTATGCACAAAAAACCTGCACACATTCAACAAAATAATCGTCGCGACACCACACTGTTCAATGCGAAATAGAAATGAAAAAAGCTGACTTGCTTTATATAACAGAGAGAGAGCCAGTCACAACCAGGGCACCCACGACTAGCAGAATATACTAAGTGGCACAATATGATTGGTGGCAAGCGGCAAACCTATCGTCAACCGGGTATACATATCCGTTCCCGGTCAATTTTTTTTAATTATGAAATACACGCTTCTTATTGTGGCTCGAACCCGGGACCTCATAATTAAGTCCATGATTGAACAAAGTACAAAGAGGAGTTTTTTTTTATTTATTATCTGTATTTTGTTTAATGTCAATAATTTATACATGGATAGGCAGGTTTGACAGCATCGTGAGCCGTGACACTTGACACTCGTTCATAAATTTTAACTTTGAAAGAAAAACATGGAGTTTTGGCGCCATCGAGAGAAAGGATGGTCGAAGTTTTTTCATAATTATTGGATTTCGTGTTGATATTGAGTGAAATTAGTCAATTTTGGTGGCATTTTGTACAATTTTGTTCAGTAAAAATGCACAAATGAAATAATCATAAAGAAATTAGCGTATCGTATATTTTCTCGTTGCCGCCAAATCTCGTTACATGAGCTTGTGTAAAAAGGCCACCGCTTTACCCAAGAGCCTGACATGACTTATTGACGACTTACGACTGATGACTAAATAAAATTAATTGAAATTGATATAAAATTTGATGCAAATTTCTACTTGACTAATGGCTAAATACTAACGTGAAGGCCAAAACTTAAAGAAAGAAAAGAAAGAAAGAAAAACATCAGATTTTTTTGACAAATTTTATTGGATTTACCATTTCTGAAGATTCTATTGTTTGAAAGCTGCTGCTTTGCGATGGGCCCCATTCAAATTTTATTAAGATGCAAAAAGTGTTTTTTGACTGAATTAATGTTTTTCACTTAGGTACGTGTCGTTTGCAATATTGTGGATTAAATTTAATTTTTAGTTAAACTGTCAAAGACATATTTGTTTAGCCTTATGTTAGTGGGTAATCCAGAGATAAATACTGTGAACAATACCCAGGAACTTGCAAGTGGCCCTTGGATAAATAAATAAAGTCGGACAAATTACACAAAATGAATGAATGAATCAAACTATAATGAAAGCAAATTTTATACTTTGTTGGCCAGCGATACTTATACCAGAGATTAGTAAATATAAATATTATCTTTGCTTCACAGTAATACTCGAATAAATACCAGAAGAAATTAAACATATCCAGATCCACAAATGCAGACATTTATGCTCGGTTCCTATATTCAACGAAACATTATCTAAAAGTTTAACTATTTGTATTTCGCCTATACATCGGTGTTATAAAATCGTAAAAGAGATTTGTTTTTTTTAAGAAAAAAAAAGTGTGTGTGTACTTATGTACACGCGTTAGAAGTTATACTTCTTAGGCGTAATAAGATAAAAATCTTTTTAGTGTGTATCTTCACGCCCATATCTCCTAAGAGGTAGGCAGAGGCACAACCAGGGCACCCAAGACTAGCCGAAGATACTAAGTCCCACAATGTGATAGGTGGTAAGCCTATCGCCAACCGGGCACATATCCTATCCCGAGCAACATTTTTTTTATTAGAAAATTGGAATGACCCAATTTTCTTTTTGTTGCCCGACCCGAGATTCGAACCTGGGACCTCATGCAGTCGAGTCCAACAACTGAACCGCTAGACCACAGAGGCGATAAAAATCTTTTTAAAAACTAAAATGTTATCTTTAGCTAACTTCATCATGTCGGTTTTTCGTCACGGTGTGCGCGCGCATCGTAAAAATTTACCCTCATCATTTTTTCCTAACGCGCCAAAAGAAGTATAACTTCAATAAAAAAAAAACTGGAACACTCAAACTGAAAAAAAACGACGGGTTGCACTCCGGGAGTGCCGGCAGAAGTGAAAATTTGAATATTAATGTTGTGCATTTTTGATATTTTGGAATGGTTAGGGAATAATTTTGCACGAATTTTTCAGTATGAAAATACTATCATTTATGTGGTAGAATACAATATTAATTTATTGCGCTATCGTACACAAACATGACAACACGAACATTCGCGCAAGCGCCCTGCGCCGTCTTACGAATTTTCGATCAGGTTACGTGTCCTGACGCGAGTTTAGAAGTTTTTACCCATTCCAAAAAAAGTGCGAAACGCCGCTCAAGAAGTTTTCACTTCAAAAATAACTTCGATTTCAATAATTCTTTCGCCTAACTACCTACACAAAAATTACGTATATTCCACGATTTCCTTGGGATTCCATCATCGTCATCATCATCATCTTAGTGGCAATGGAACAACCGAAAGAAATGTAAAATCAAAACAACGTTTTCTTTTTAAAAAATAGTTTAGAATTGAGGAAGAACTCGTAGTGGATTGGATAAGTTGGTTGAAGATAGGTTTGCCATCTATCACACTGTGGGTCTAAGTAGTACCTTCAGCTATCCTATAGTTAAATCTTTGCCTACCTCTTCGAGAACAAGTGTGAGAAAATATGTACTTAGTTATTATTTAAATATAACGAAAAATATCTTTATTATATTCTTTAACACCTTTTCAAGCACTTACCTACATCTTAATACAAGTTGAAAGAAATTTAGTTTGATAATAATTTGAAATGAAATGTTATTACACTTAAAAATAATCTCAAACTGAAAAAATAAGCTAAAACAAAATGTTATTTTGAGATAGAAAATTTTTGTTTTTACCGATATTTTAAAAGTACTAAACAAAGCTTTCTTAGGCGGTTGTTTGCCAGTATCTAGATGAAAGCCTACAAAACGCCGCTCACAAAAGGCACCCTTTCTTTCTTCGATAACATTGTAAGGAGGTTACTAAAAAAATCTTTTATCTTTTTAACAGTTACCACCATATACCAACCACCATACCAGTTGAAAAAACCAGACAGAATAATGTTTGGCATTAGTTTTTAATGGAAGGCTAGGTATATTTTTCTACAAATATCGTTGATTTTTTTTGACTTTAAAAAAATAGGCCAATCATGTTTTTTGATGTAAAACTGATAATAAAAAAAGTATCTTTACGTTTGTATCTCGGAAAAGGTAGAGTGAGGTGATCACATCTCATTTCCGACTATCAAGAAACTAAGTCCCATAACTTTTCAAACTTATCTTCGACTGCATACCTACTTATCATATTCCGACAAGCGACAAGAAGGAATGATTAGTTAAGATGGTCTGGGTATAACTTGGTGATATAAAACACTGCAAAGAGTATATAAATTAGTATTTATAATATATGTAATAAGAGGCGGGACTTCCATAGATACATAGCAAACCCGAATTTTGTGTGAAGTTTACTTGAAAAGGTATAACCCGTAAAATTTGAAAGTAAGTCTAAAGGCATTCAGATACAGGGAAACTAGTGTCACATGATTTGAGCGAATAAAAAACACAGTAAACTTATTTTTTTAATTTTTTATATGAAAGTTGCGCTAAACTGAAACACTGTTTTGTTTCTGATACGTATAGTACTACTATTTAAATTATGCGCTTCGGATTGACACTTTCTACTCTTTTTACACTTTATACTTTTGTTTTTAAATTGGCTGACCTAATCTAAATTTAAACGAAATGATTAAGTATATAATAACAACGCTATGTAGATATCTTTAAAATACATTCGGTTTGACATACCGAAGTTTGACGAATATAACCGAAGCGCATAATTTAATAGTACTACTATACTGCGGGTTAACTTTGGTAAATAAAGTGTGATTCAAAGTTATTTTTCTTTATATCCTTATAAATTGCAAACTACAATTTTATGTATATTTATACAGACAACAATGTCTGTATCCCGACTGCGATTCAGACCGAAGCTACTGAACCAGCAGGGAGGTATATTCTATGTTTCGACAAAGGTACGTTTTAACCCGTTCACTACATGAGTACCCGTGGGATAAGTGTTATGTAAAATGTGCTCCAATTCATTACGGTTTTATTCATTATTTTTTTATTGTAGTATGTGCTTTAAAAATGACACGTATTTTGTCTAAGTCACGAGATTTGTAGTTTAGAAATTACAGACTCACAGCATTCAGTTTCAAGTGACCAAATATCTTGAAATGAAAGAAACCTTTGAATGTACAGGTCATCTTAGGCTTATGTTAGGAAATTATAATAAATTTCAATCTTTTTTCATTGAAAGTTTAATGGAATTACTACCGAAGTCTAACTAAAAAATATGTCAATTTACTAATTTAATGGAATAAAGTTTACTGCACACAGTTGCGAACGAAGTCATGGGTGGAACTGAGCCTTTACCATGAGTTGGTATAGATTACATGCGGTAAGTTGCGTGTCGAAATCTATGGCACTTTTGGTCTAAAAATGTGTTTCTCAAAGTTACCAATAGAGGCGCTGCTTAAAGTTTTCATACAAATAATTTACAGAGACGATAGCGAGTAAACTTGACAAGCCGTAAACTCCTAGCAAGAACTCAGAGGTCACAATATGTAAGTAAGTTATCAGAAATAAATAAATAAATAAATATCCCTGGACAACTTACACTAATTGAATCTAACCCCAAAGTAAGCACATTATATTATGCTAATTTAATATATTTAATATAACTTTAATGTTTCTTATGTTGAGGGTCGGATGTTTGTACCGCTTGAGGCTCAAAATAAACTTGCGATTACGTTGAGTTAAACAAAATGAAGTATCAATCATTATTTAAGGGACTATATAAAGTTATTTATGCAATGGGAATAATTTGATCGATCGGAATAAATTTATGCCTTAGGACATCAGCTTTCATTCAAAGTTTCTTGAAAATCACT
>NJDC01057502.1:247358-266157 GCA_002245475.1 Calephelis virginiensis | reverse complement strand
TTTATTATTTATATGGTTTAGCCAACCGGTTTCGCTATACAAGCATCATCACACATTGTTATATAGCCCTGATGATGCTTGTATAGCGAAACCGGTTGGCTAAACCATAAAAATAAAAAAATATAAAATATATTGTGGAAAGTACAAGTGTTTCTAAATAAATTGTATCAAGAATGGAATTCCACCAAGTACCGACGATAAGAAGTGTAGAAACACAAAAAATAATTCAGTAAAACTGCAAAAACCGACTCCAACTATTTCACAGGGTACCACGAGGAACCACGTCGCGAATTAATAACTCTTTTTTTCAAATGATAACAAATGATTCCGAAATGGTCCAAATAAATTTTATCAACATCCTAAGTATCTTCACGCCCATATACCCAAAGAGGTAGACAGAGAAGCAACCAGGGCATCCACGACTAGCCGAAGACACTGAGTCCCACAGTGTGATAGGTGGCAAGCCTATCGCCAACCGGGCATATATACTATCCCGAGCAACATTTTTTTTTCTTGGAAAATTGAAAAAATCCGATTTTCTTTTTGTTGCCCGACCCGGGATTCGAACCCAGGATCTCATGCAGTCAAGTCCAACAACTGAACCGTTAGACTACAAATGGGATCAACATCTTATTTGTAGTTTTTAGTAACACTTAATATAATTTAAGGGCAAAAATCAAATGTTATTAAGTATAATTCAAAAACCACTGCTCGGATCATGATAGAACTAATGTGTAACATTGGAACGATGACCTACCTTTGCTAAAAACAGCCTATCAAAATCGGTTGGTTATTGGCCGATAAATCACGTAACAAACAAACAAAAACATACAATCGAATTGAGAACCTACTCCTTTTTTGAAGTCGTTTAATAATAAGTCGAATTGATAGCCACAAAATGTATAACAATATAAGCCTTCATGATAATCAATCAGTACTAATTAATCAAATATCATTTAATCATCCTACTAATATTATATAGGCGAAAGTTTGTAATAATGTGTGTACGTATGTTACCCTTTCACGCTCGAATAGCTGAACGGATTTGTCTGAAATTTGGAACACAGATAGATTGTGACCTGGATTCACATATGTGCTACTTTAATCCCGATCGCACAAGGGGTTCATGCGAAAACGCGGGCGAAACCGCAGGTAACAGCTAGTTTTATTATAATTTTAAGATAAATCATTAATCAGTGTTTGAGTTTCATAAGTGTTTATATCATAGAATTTTATATTAAAACTAGCTGACCCGGCAGACGTTGTTCTGCTATATTTTTAATGTGATTTAAGTAAAAAAAATAGGAGTGAATCACCCTTATTATTTAGGGGTGTGAAAAATAGATGTTAGCCGATTCTCAGACCTACCCAATATGCTTACCAAATTTCAGAGGAATCGGTCAAGCCGTTTCGGAGGAGTATGCAGACTAACATTGTGACACGAGAATTTTATATATTAAAAATAGTATCAGCAAGTCCTGAAAAGTATAATTATTTCAATCATCACTTAGTTATCATAATTATGATAAAAAGTCTGTAGGACGCTTGAAAGTCCCTATATATACGATATCGCTTTACATAAAAACTGGGAAGGAAGGAAAGGGCATCGGAATAAAAGGGAAATAAATTTGATCCATAAATCATGGTAGGTGTGAAACCACGTCCTCAAAATTTTGCTTTACTTAATTGTCTACACACCCTTTTTCTGATTTATTGTCATGGGGAGGGTTTATGGGATGGCCGGCTAATGGAAGTTATTAGAACTGTTTGCTTTGCTTCGAATCCCATTTAGACCTAAAAGTAATAGAGGTTATGAATATAAGTAGTTCTTCATACATTCAGTAATAATAATTAATAGTTTAAATAAAATTAAAAATCAATCATAGTTTTGAATGTAATTGTGTCAGTGCTTAATTACATAATTTTGACATTTAAGGGGCCATGTGTGCTAAAATACGTCAGCAATATACTGTTTTTTTCATACATATAATTATGGATCTTGGCGACAAAAATACACAAGATTAACATTATTATGATTTATAAGACTAGTGTTTCCAAAACACGATTCATTTCACTTTGCTCGATAGAAAAAAATCAAAAAGTTAATCCTTTCTTGAAAGCAAAACCCAACTGTCTACATCAATTATGAAAATATCGACACCAGATTTAACAAAAACATAGATAAGTATTATACCTAATAGATAACTGTTTCAGTTTTTAATTTTTTTTTCAAATTACTTTTATAGTGTCAAAAATAGTGATTTGGCGCTTAAGACATTTTTTAGAGCGCAATATTTCATTGTAATCATGGAACGAGGGAGTGCGCTGATTGGCTCTTCTGGCTGACTAAGTATGGGGCCTTAATTAATTTCTTATTTTTTTATTTCTTTTGATTGATCACCATCCTCAATAAAAACCCGTAGGACGCTTGCGAAAGCTTCTACACGTATTTTAATCTTCTGACTGGATAGGCGTTGTCCTGTTCTTATGAGTATTGAATAAGCATATCTTCACGCCAAGTCCCTTGCGAATTAGGCAGAGAGTATAGAAAGAGTACCTAGAGAGCAGAGAGAAGGGATAAACAGAGGAACAACAACCTACAACGATTTCCAATTTTCTAATTAAAAAAAAAAACGTTGCTTGGGATTGGATATGTGCCCGGTTGGCAATAGGCTTGCCATCTATAACATTGTGAGAGTTAGTGTCTTCGGCTAATCGTGGGTGCCCTGGTTGTGCCTCTGCTTACTGTTTCCGGGATATCGGCGTGAAGATACTTTTTTTTATAGTAGCTAACTTTGCAGGTGCCAAGTTTCGTTACGGTCGGTTTATTAGATTTGACGTGAATCGCGCACGGGGTCCAGACAGACAGACAAAATTCTAAAACTGCGAGAATTGTGTTGAACTGCCACTTTTTAGTAGCCTGCGACTATTTTTGAATATCGTCAATGTACAGAGTTCACTTTTCTACTGATTTATTATAATATAGATATAGATTTTTGTGCGTGTTTACAAGTTGGGTTTTGGCTCTGCTAATGGAATTTATTAGTATTATTTGCTTCGGGTTGCTGTTTATCCCTTTTAGACCCAAAAGTAAAAGAACGTTTTAAACCTGTGTGACATGGGTATTATGTTTTTGTATACAGCCTTTTAATAAATGTAAGTTTTGGCAAACTTTTGTACGAAGTAATAAAGTAGAGGAACATTTAATGGGTTTTATATTCTTCTATTGTTGGCCTGGGCTCCTCTGTGTAGAAATTACCTTTTGACTCCCTTCCACTCAGCTTTTTAAAGACGAGCATATGTTACACGTATCACTACTAGCAAGACCATCACTCCTAGAGTGTTGTGTAGCAATTAACTCGGAAAAGGATCCAGCACGTAACTTATTCCAGCAGCCATTATGACAGTATTATGTTCCGGTCTAGAGGGTAGGGTAGGGTCTACCGAGATTTACACAAAAGACCTGACATATGACACACAAGACAACGATTCACCTATAACATCTATGGCCACAGTTGTCTCTTACCAGCAAAAGAGTCGTGTACATGTTCGTCATCTCATGCCGTTAAAATTAAAGATTTTATTTTGGTCCATGAGGCCTTAAACCCGATATAATAGACAAAACAGATATACAATACGATTGTTGATGGACGTAGGTACTCGCAAGATCTAGATTGAGATTTGAAGATAGAATTGCTTGAGGTGGTGCTAAACTGGCATTTTTGTATAAAGAGTAATGAATGTGAAGAAAGCTTGGTAATAAAGTAAATTTAAGTTAAAAAATAAAGTTCGTCTCTGCTTACCCCCCAGGGACTTGGCATGAAGATATGTATATTTATGTAAATGGACGCAATTTGATTTAGGTTGCTGGTGAATTTTGTAAATCTCAAGACATAAGTATTGCGTTTTGGCATTACATAAATAAAAGTTTTTGTATCTTTTTCGGCAGCATTTGGAATCAAAATTATTCAGTAAAATGTTGCGTAATGTTGCTATCAAAAACATGAAAAACCACGACACTAATTAGAATTATTCTAAAATCGCTTGGTGTTACTTAAAATGTCGAGAATTAAGCTTCATAGCCTAAAAATATCCTCTGGCGATAAGGCATATTTAATTAGATGTCGATATCGATAAGTAAGGGATGATTGATACCACGCTATTATTCTGGCATTAAGCCAGGCGTTCCAGACAAATAATGTCTTCGATCCACTACTATATAGAGGCTGAACGTCGTAGAGCTATCAATTTCCTGATTTACTAATACGACTTTGTTTCAGAAAAAAGTACCACCATCGCCTTGCCCACTTCTGTCGTCATAGCGTCAGTGCTCGCCATTGTCGGGTTCCATGCTGGACTCTCACTGTACTCTTTGGCTCTACACTATCCGAGCTGCAAACACTGGTTACAGTAATGAAAGAGGGTTAAGGTTTACCTACATTGTAATGCGAAGAAAAATAAAGTATTGGTATTGGAAAGAGAGAAATAATATTAAAATCACATTACTCTATAAGAAAAGTTGTGCTTGGTCTCACATAAAAAACTCATCGGATTTTGAATCACTTCTCTTTTGTCGTCGGTTTATAAAATGTATTTAGCAATATTTGACGTAGCTTATTACCCAATATTCAAGGTGATCTGAGTATGCCAATATCTAAGTATGATGTATGAATATTAAATTTGTAAAAAACGTCTAGAACAAGATACTCCTAGCTCTGTAAGTAAACTAATAAATTAGAACTTAAAGAACTGACGCAATCGCTTTAACGCCATAAGCACAGACTAAGTAACAGTTCTACCCCACAGAAGGCTCACTCTTTAACAAAGCGCAAGTAATAAAAAAAAATACGGCCTTCGTCATCGTCAGTTGGTTGGATTTCATTGTATTAAAGTCGACTAACAAATAAAATCTTTTTTAATAATAATGAAGCCTAGCACAAGTTTTAAATATAGAATATTGTAAGCTATTGAAATTGAAACTTACACAGTTTAAAGAAAATTTAATTTGCTGTAATATAAACGGTGCCTCTAAGATGTAATTGTTAACTCAAATAAATTTGTATTATTTGGAATTTCCCGCCAAAAATGTTGTGGCGTGACAAAACAGTGAAGACAGTGCATAATGAATGTATGGATTTACCGGAAGCGAAAGACCCCAATTATATCCAGCTCAACACAGCGCGCACACACACACGCACACACATACACACATACGCACACACACACACACATACACACACACACACACACACACACACACACACCCCCACACACACACACACACACACACACACACACATATACACATAATTATAGTGTAATGTTGCGGTCCAGAAGGTAGGGTAGTCTTTAGATTTACACAATGGACCTGACAACCCGGCCACAGGATAGCGACGCACCTCTAACATCTATGGCCAATATAGGCCACGGTTATCTCTTACCATCAGGAGAGGCGTACGCTTGTGCACACTTAAAAAATACGTAAACGTAAATAATTATGTGCACATTTAAAAAATACGTTTATGATCACCAGTTTCATCAGTAATAAGCTCAGTAATTGGTAAATAAATAAATAAATATACCTGGACAATTTATACAAATTGAATCTAACCCCAAAGTGCTTGTGTTATGAGTAGCTCTACGATTGTAATACATATAAGTATATCAAAATAAATTTAATAAACACCCAGACACGAAAATGTAGTCATCTAAATGTTCATTACACAAATGCCTGCCCTCCGTCGGAAATCGAACCCGAGCTCGCGCTTGTTCTTTATAGTTAGGCGAATACGCTAGCCACTCGTCCACGCAGGTAGTATCTGTATAATAAAATAGATGGAACTCAAATTCTGTAGCAAAATAAAACAGTTGCGCTAACAAAAAAAAAAAAAACAAAAAATTGAATTTCGAACCAAAAACAATAAATCTATTCCCGATACTTTTTGGACAGAATGTAAATATTTAAAGTTTTAAATTTAACATAATTCACGTTTCGTCTAGTAATGGAAAACATTTATAGAACCACTCCTAACACTGACGCTTAACAAGCTTAAGTAAAAAAAAGTGAACAAAGGCATCTAAATACGTTTACTATCACCAGAATCGTCACTAATACCCTCGGTAATTGTTGGTATGGATATTCCAAACATAATGGTTCAATAATAGATAATTTCAAAACCAACACAATACTCATGAAAGCCGAAATTAGCGATACGTCACACACAGGACATTACACGTTGCCAACTACACGGCTTGTTTAATGGTACATACATTAATAATTCAGACCTGCCATTGTGTATTATCTAATATTAGAAAACAGATGAATAGTCAGAAGAAAGCGAACAAGCATACGGCTCCCCTGATAGTAAGTAATAACCACATCCTATAGACACGATTAATGTTGCAGGTGCTTTGTACCAACGATATTTTGGAACGAAACACAAATTAAAATAAACTCTTGCATTTATTGTTACAAATAGATGCAACTTAAACTTCATAGTAAAATAAAACAGTTGCGTTAGCAAAAAAAAAAAAACAAAAATTTGAATTTCGAAACATAAACAAATAATCCATTTCCAATACTTTTTAAAAGTATGTAAATATTTAGTTTACAGTACTTTTGCCTCACTTTCACAATAATAGCAGTTAGAGAGTTTTGGCGCCATCGTGAATGAAGATGGTCGTAATTTTTTCACAATTATTGAATAGTGTAAATTATGAGTAAAATTAGTTAATTTAGGTGGGAATTAGTTTAATTTTGTTCACTGAAAGTGCACAAATGAAATAATCATGAAGAAATGAGTGTATCATGAATTTCCTCGCTGCCGCCAAATCTCCCAAAGTGAGCTTGTGCAAAGTGACTACAGTTTTACTCAAGACCCTGAGGTGACTTTGTAAGTAGTGACTAATGACTGTATAAGAATAATTAATACGGAAGACATGTGACTAATGAATGTATAAGAAATAATTAATACGGAAGACGTGGCAGCATGGCCTAAAGGTCTTAGCCGGCTCCAGAAAGGGGCAAATTAACTTAAAAAAAAGTTTTAAATACTTCATGTTTCGTCCAGTAATGGAAAACAAATATAGAACCATTCCTATCACTGACGCAATTCATAACAAGCTTCAGCTTCGTAACAATGTTTATAATACAATATAGAAAGGGATTCCAGGAAGCTAAATGCGTGGTCACTTCAGCGTTATGGGGTTGACAAGACGATATACTTGGTTTATGATAGGATGATGGACTAAATTAATGTGGAAATGACGAAAAACTTGCCAAAAAAGGCAGAAATTGGGAATAACCTAAAATCCGACAAAGATGAAAGAAGTCAAATTTACTTATTGCAAAGAGCAAATAGTTTATAGGTAGTTTAGTTTAGTTGTGTTAGTTACACTATTTATAAGAACGTCTTAACCTATTTGGCTAAAAAAATATAGGGAGGTAGTTTAGAAGCAGGAGATGGACACAGATACTTTTTATACCATTCAACTGTGACGAAGGTAGGAAAACCACATTTTAATTTTTCCCATATACACTGAAGGAGCGGAACTAACTTCGTCGGAACAGCTAGTTTTTGATAGAGCAGATTTATGATGTGTTCAATTCTGGATGCTGTAGAGAAGAGACATAAGAAAAAATCTTAGAAAAAATGATTTTTTTGAATAATTATACAACATTAAATTTATTCTGTTATTTATGTAAGTATCTATTCCTATGTATTAGAATTGTTGACTAGCACCCATAACACAAACTTATAATTTTCCTACCTTTGGAATAGATTCAATTCGTGTAACTTGTTCAGTTATATAATTAAGGTATCTTTACGCCCGTATTCCCGAAGAGGTAAGCAGAGTTACAATCAGGCCACCCACGAATAGCTGAAGATACTAAGTCCCCCAGTGTGATAGGTGGCAAGCCTAGCCAAACCGGGTACACATCCAATTTAGAAAATGGGAAAAAAATATTTTTGTTAGAAAATTGGAAAAAAACAGATTTTTTTTGTTCGAGAATCGAACCCAGGACTTCGTGAAGTAAAGTCCAACACCTGGACCGCTAGACCACAGATATATGGATATAGTTCTATAGATAAATATTTTCAATGGAACCGGCTGCACTCACCGAAAAACATGACTCATGCGGCGTTACCTGGCTCTGAGACGTTCCATTTAAGGCTTGAAGTGCAAGCGAGAGCGCGGAACGAGCGACAAAGAGGCACAATCGGCCTCCGTCCTTATGACGTCACGTTCAATTATCGGTTAGTAATATAGTAAAATATTAGTAATAGATGTAAGATAAGCCTTTATTTTGCTAATTCCGCGTAAGCAGTGTAACTGTTGTGGCAAATAATCCTTCAAACGACACAGAATGTGACAAGCCTAACTGACATTCCCACCACTCACCTCCGCGACCAGCACACGAATATAGGAAGAGCTCGGGAAACAATATAAATTGTCACGTTCTTTACATGTGACAACCCTACCTAAAGTTCCCACCTCCCTCCTCCGCGACCAGATCACAAATAGAGTCCGAACACGGGAAACAAAACCACTTGTCACGTCCTTCGCCAACTTTGTCGAAGCACTCACCACAGAACACCAAATCGCACTCGACGTACGTTTCGCCTTTGCACCGAGGCATCCTCAGGAATTCGACCGTAACGTACAAACGACGACACACGTGTGACTTGCCGCCGCCTCGATTGCGCCTTATATAGACCAAACCCCCCAATATCAATTATTCGTAACCGCTTCACGAATCGATTGTGGAATTCTCTGCGACTCAATTGCTGCTAAAAATTCGTAATAATGGGGAATTTGATATATTTATTTGTTCATTCAACAATGTTCTGGACACATTGATGTGTTTTATGATTTCTAATTGTTCTAAAATATTTAGCCTAATTCCTTTTTCACAAGTATGAATTATTTCAAAGGAGTGATCACTAGCCAAATTGTGACCAGCATCCAAAGGATGTTTTGCAAAATGGGATTTATCGAAATGTTTATTGCTGAACGCCACTATATGTTCTTTGTAACGTGTTTGAAAACTCCGACCTGTTTGACTAAAAATGGAGGAGGTTCTGACTATATGTTTGTTGCGCTATTATTCCTTTAGTATTCAACTGATGATTGATGTTTCTTTTTTATAAAAATAGGTCATGATTCCGAGTGCAATATTAAATTTACCATGCTCCGAAAAAGGTTTTTAAGTTAAATTTAATCTCGTCGACTTCATCATTGATGATATAAAATGGTCGAAGGATTGAAATATATCAATAAATTAATTAATAAATAAATTTGACCGCCTCGTTGGTCGAGTGGCTAGCGTACACGTCTAACTACAGCGATCTACCGAGAGGCTCGGGCTCGATTCCAGACGAGGGCAGACATTTGTGTGATGAACATTTAAATGTCTGCATTTCCGGGTCTGAGTGTGTATTAAATTTATTCTAGTATCTATTTAAATATTTCTATGTCGTTTATATGTCGTTGACTAACACTCATAACACGAGCATATAAATTGCTTACTTTAGGGTTAGATTCAATTTGTTGACTTGTCCAGGCATAATATTATAATAATCAGTTACATACATACATATCTTTACGCCAAGTCCCTTACGTGGTAGGCAGAGAGTATCAATTGCCAGGCCTTATGATCCTGACAAACCTGTCTGGCTTCCTCCACATTTTTTACCCTTTTTCGGAGACTCTTGACACCACCCTCGGATAATATCCGAGTGATCTGATCGTGGAATGTCAACCTTGGTTAATAATAAGTTAAAGCGAATCATGTCCAAAAAGAATGAATGAATGAATGAATGAACTCTTTATTATGCACAATTGAACTTTACAAAGTGGTACAATTAAGTATTAACAATAGCATATTATTGTAGTTTATGGTACACAAAAGGCGGTCTTATAGCCAAACAAGTCGATCTCTACCAGACAACATTTTGTCTGAGGAGACTATATAAACGTAGGTTCAGTGGGTAAAGAGATTAAACATACAAAAACTATATCATTAGATTAAAATATTAATAATAACAGTAAGGAGAAAAACAAAAAAGGTAACTTATCTATATCTTCATATTACCAAAGACAGTATATTTACTAATCTCTGATATTACTAATTCGAACATCAATCACATTCAGAAAAGGCAATTCTATAGTTAAACTGTATTCCATTTAATCAGCTGTTCTATTTTTATTATCACTGTATATGTAATCTTGCAAAATGGTGTTAATTGCATTATCTACGTTTGTAATGCAATTAAGCTTTGGTGTTGCCACTAACGCATACTGTAACAGCCATCAAAAGCGATGGATTGGGTTTGAAACGTAATTATCGTCTAGATCAGCCTTTCCCAAAGTGGGCGATAACGCCCCCTTGTGGGCGCTGGAAGCCTAGAGGGGGGCGGTATAAATCTTGAAAAAAAATTTTTTTTAAACTAGGCGCAACAAATATGTTATTGAGGTTATTGACAAGAAAAAAACGAGGGGGGGGCGCTACAAAACAACTGATTTTCAAAGTGGGCGTTACATGAAATAAGTTTGGGAACCTCTGGTCTAGATAATTAGATTGGTCATTTACGTAATATACCGGTATGAATGAATGGAATATACAAAAAAATGATTTTGTAACACACACACATACATAATCACCTTAAATTGGTGTTTAACAGAAGTACCACCAATATTATGCTAATCCTATTATTAACAGTATAGTTACTCTACTATATTGTCGATTAAAAAAATAAAAAGTAATAGTATCTTCACGCCCATATCCCCGAAGAGTTAGGCAGAGGCACAACCAGGGCAGTCACGACTAGCCGAATATACTAAGTCCCACAATGTGATAGGTGGCAAGCCTATCGCCAACCGGGGACATATCCAATCCCGAGCAACATTTTTTTATTAGAAAATTGGAAAAACCCAATTTTCTTTTTGTTGCCCGACCCGGGGTTCGAACCCGGGATCTCATGCAGTTAAGTCCGACAACTGAACCACTAGACCACAGAGGCGATAAAAAAAATAAGGCATTCTAAAAAAGACCTTTATTTTAAGAAGGCGGTGTTACCACATCTCGGTGTATACAAAAATATCTGTATACAGAACACGTACCCAATTTTTTCACGGGTCACGTTTTATTCTGTTTTAATATTAAAATATAATCACTTACCATTTTTAGGGTAACCTCACAATTTTGTAAACGAGCACATAGATATTGATTTTGTGGTAGAACCTAAACTTTAGTTAAAAAAACACTATATAAATTACACAAACTGAATCTAACCTAATGTAAGATAATTACGAGCCTATGAGTATTAGTTAACGATAATAATACTTACAAAATAAATAAAAAAAAAGTATCGTCACGCCCATATCCCCGAAGAGTTAGGCAGAGGCACAACCAGGGCACTCACGACTAGCCGAAGACACTAAATCCCACAATGTGATAGGTGGCAAGTCTATCGCCAACCGGGCACATATCCAATCCAGAGCAACGTTTTTTTTATTAGAAAATTGGAAAATCCCAACATCCCAGCCTCAGGTTGGCAACGCACCATTTTCACCTTTGTTGTCTCTAGGCGGCGTGGATTTCTTAACAAACAGAAACCTTCTTTCAAACAGGACTTATTTCTAAAGATTCTAAAGCTTGAAAGTTTCGGAGTTAAATTTGACAGTAAAAAAAGAAAAGAAAAAGAAAGAAAGAAATATTTATTTGCGGAATATGAGTGCTACAAAGATGTTACAAAATTATTTAGGCGTTCCTACATATTCTACCAACTTGTGGTGTGCAAATATTTTGATAGGTATTAATCTTACTTACTATTTATACACTGTTTTTGTATAGATTACATGATTATTTATTAATATACAAATATTTTTAGAATGTAAATTAATTTATCCCTATCTACCGTAAACTACCACCGTTTCCAAACCTAGCCAGACAGGAGAAGAAACGGCGAAACAAACTACATATATATAATAATGAGTTAAATTGTCAAATTTAAAGTAATTTAACCTTGAAGCTAACTTAGAGTTAAATTTTTAACCCAGGAACATGCAAGCGCCCCGAGTTAAGACAGTTAATTTTTTTTCTCAATCTTGGGTCTGAGTACTGTGCATAAGATTAAGTAATTTCTTAATTACCCCTATGTCAAAACTCCGTGAAAACGGTACCAGGAAGTTCGTTGACGGGAAATTAAGCAAATTGTTAGATTCCGACCTAATTTAAACTTTTAATTTGGTCTATTCATCGTGGATATAAATTGCCATAATTTGATACGTCTCTTTGTACGAATTTCCTCAACAATATTGTAACGGTTTTTTACATTTTTTTACCCCAAACAAACAAACGACGCTCCTGATGGTAACAGATAACCATCGCCCATATACTCATGTATCTTCACGCTCATGTCCCCGGAAAACTAGGCAGAGGCACAAACATACCACTTACGACTACGCGAAGGTAGGTGGCAAGCCTGTCGCCAATCGGTTACATAAAAGTTAAATAAACGTTATTTATATTTGAAAATTGAAAATACATATTTTCTATTTTTTGTTAAACGATTCGGGGATCGAACACAGGACTTCAACTCTCGAGAAGTTAAGTCCGACGCCGGACGCTAGACCTCAGATACAACCTATATACACATATTATCATAAAGGGAGTCTTATGCATTCCCTCCAGCACGGAATATGATAATGGCACAGGCGCTCTTAGAAATAGGCAAGGCATTAATACAAACCCAGGTAAGCTGTTACGCACTAATCTACTGCATTGTAAGAGCATATTATTAAATGACCGTCTCGTTTATCGAGGGGTTAGCAGACACACCTAACCTCAACGACTAACTGCGGGGTCAGGTTCGATTCCCTATGGAGACAGGCATTTGTGACATAAGCACCTATATGTTTCAATAACCACCCATAACACAATTTTGATTACGAAAATTTTATTATCTTTTCTATTGTACTAAATTTATTACAAAATATGTTTCATCCTATTATCAGTTCGGTGTAATAATAACTCTTTATTTGTGCATAAATAGGTTACATGGAGGTGTTATCACAATCATTTATGCTTCGCCTATTTCACCAAACTTAGCTGGTATACAAATTTTATTTAATTTATTATTTTTATTTTAACATTATTATCTCTTAATGCTATATTAACATTATTATCTCTTAATAAAAAAACATTGTTTAAATTTGTCAATTATTACATTTTTATTTGTTTCTTTTTAAGGTTGTAGGTGGTTGAAGGTTCGGATATTAGACTAATGTGTTACTGTGACAAAAATAGAAAGCTTTTTAAGATGTGTCTGCCAAGCCTAAGCTTATCATTTTACCGTACTTTGTAATTTTGCCAGGTCAATATTTGTTTTACTTTGTAGGAAATTATTAGGGAATGTTTTTGCTAAGTCGTTGAAGATATGTTGTAATCGGTCCAAAAACGAGCAGGTTTTATTTTGTTTGTATGCTTTTTACTCGATTACTCTGCCAATTATTTATTGAGCATGATACTTTTTAATTGGTAAGGTAGGTTCAAAGATAAATTTGATACTATGATATTCATTATTTTGATAGTCACTTTTTAATTATTTTTGTTGTTTTTTATTTACTCTTCATGTGCACGCAAATGTCTACTTATTTGATAAATAAACTATCTTGTAAAGACCAGTAAGAATTCAACTTCCAAATGAATTGATTGGCTCTTTATTAATTATCTTACGTATTAAATAAATGTATTTTATTTAATGTGTTTTATCTCTCAGAACATGGGTATATTTTTCAAATAACAAAAAACAATTAATAAACGCCGACAAAACCAAATTTCTCCTGTTAGGTATGTAATCTCTGATTATTGTTAATTAATTAGTAGTTCCATATAATTTGTTTTTAATAATTCAATCCATATTTTCTACAGTCCTAAGAATTGACTTTCGTAAGTTTAATCGTCGAATACAAATAGAATCACTACAATTTATAAATAATGAATATTTTTAATTAAATATTAATAAATAATCGATTATTCGGTATTGATATCATTATTTTGTTTTCTTAAAATGATTTCTTTAATACACATTTTCCTGTACATCTATAGGCCACGTAACTACTGGGACGATTTAATAAATCTTTTACCTCTGAAGAATATTATATGCTATACTAGCGGCCCGCCCCGGCTTCGCACGGTTATGATATATGCATATAAACCTTCCTCTTCAATCACTTTATCTATTAAATAAAACCGCATCAAATTCCATTGCATAGTTTTAAATATTTACAGAGGAAGCGACTTTGTTTTATACTATGTAGCGATTTGTTAGTAGAGAAAAAAAAACAATACGGGTAAAACCAGGACTGTCTGTTGTCGAATAAAAATCACAAAAATTTCCACCCCTAAGTAATAATTGAATGGCCCTTAATGACCAAATAACGATTTGTTTTACACTAGTTTTTTATATTCTTTAGACCAAAATATAATTTACAAAAAAATAACCCCCGTGTCAAACATAAAAACTTCAACTGAATTGTCGAGGGAATACAAATAAATTATTACCTGTTCACACTACTATTATTAAAACTTCATGTATTTCATACTCACCGGTGCTTAATGATATGTAGAGTGAAATCCTTTTAAATTCTAAAAATGTATTAATTGTTTAACAAAAGTTTTTTGCAACACAAATATTTCATAATTCAGTGTCAATTACAAAAATTGAATAACATAGCTTTTTCATTTTCCTCGTATTGATTTTCAAACAAAACGCGAGCGTCCCAGAGTCTGGCGCTTGTGGAACTGAAGCTTTCTGGGAAAGCTCGAAAGCTCGTAGCACTGAAACAGTGGCCTGAATGCATTCTATGCCTCGACCCGAATGTTTGAGCTTTATTTCGAAGAACGCTAACGTTGTTATTCAAAATGTTAGAGATTGAAATGTGTTATAATTTCTAGATGTAGAGTTTATTACTCTACATTTCTGTATACTCTTCATCTTCGGCATTCGGTGGAACACCTTTGCATGCACATAGCATTTATAGTTTTCCATATTGAACATACACACATACATATTGTGGCAAAGTAGGTATATTACAACCCTCTACACTTGGTTATGTAATAATGTGGGTTACTGAATCATCATTCCACTATTATTGTCGGTCATAGGTGATCGAGTGCTATAAAGCATTGAAGCAGATTGGTATCGCCTTTCTATCCCCGCCCAGACTATTGAGAGTGCTTATTATTGTTGTGTTTAGTATTGAAGAATTGAAATATTCAGTATTGAAGAATTGTAAGCTTTGAACAAGTGAACTAACGGCGGAAGTTGAAGGGTATGTTTGCTTGAACTCGCTTATCTCAAGAACTACTTGTCTGATTTAAAAAACAAAAATCTTTCTTGGTAGATAGCCCATTCATCGAGGATGGCTATGGACTTCTCTTCATACTAAGACCAATAGGAGCGGAGCACCAATTAAGAATATTTCAAAATCAGGGTTTTTTTCCTATTGATAGCTTCCGCTGTATGCGCTGCGCAAATGGTAAAAGATTCGTATTCATATTCTGTTGTGTTAGTTACTGTCAGAATTTTTTTATGAAAAGAAGAACCGGAAAAATTGCAGTGAAAATAGGAAAAACCTTCGTTTGATCAATACAAGTTAGTATCCGGTAATGTCCAGCGATCGGTCGGCTAGTTTTAATAATTTACTAAAATGTCTTTGCAAAAAACTCTAGTAGGCCTATATTTATTTGTAGATAGATTATTGAAATTGTCATGATATAACAGGGCGGATCCAAGTCGATGTTCCTATAATATCTATGGCAGCACTATGACACCCAACGGATTATTACCATGCAACCGCTTTTATAATTAACCAAAA
This sequence comes from Calephelis virginiensis, assembly GCA_002245475.1. Classification (NCBI taxonomy): domain Eukaryota; kingdom Metazoa; phylum Arthropoda; class Insecta; order Lepidoptera; family Riodinidae; genus Calephelis; species Calephelis virginiensis. Next base: position 250,272 of record NJDC01057502.1, on the reverse strand, counting down.
TATCTTAGCAACAAAACTCCAGTAGGTCAATCGCTATCTGTAATTAGGTTATTAGATTTGGTAGTAAATCTAGTCTGTTTCGAAGTATCGTCACGCCCATATTCGAAAATGTAGGCCGAGGCACAATCAACTACCAAGGCATCCGCGACTAACCGAAGACACTAAATCATACAAAGCGGTAGGTGGCAAGCCTATCGCCAACCGGGCACGTATCCAACACCGGGCAACGTTATTATCACCTCTGTGGTCTACTTGACTTCTTGAGGTCCCAGGTTCAATCCCCGGATTGGCCAACAAAAAAATTAGAAAATTAAAATTTTCAATTTTCTTATAAAAATAACGTTTCCCGGGATTGGGTATGTGTCCGGTTGACAATAGGCTTGCCACGTATCACCTTGTGGGACTTAGTGTCTGACTAATCGTGGCCTCTCTGGCTCTGAAGCATCTATATTTTTTTTTCAGAGGTAAAAAAAATTAATGCAGAGCTCTATTTTGTCTGAACTAATAGAAATATGTTAAAAACATACCAGGATAACAGAATTAAGTCGAAATTCATCTAGTTTCTAGTTATTAATGTTGATGTTGATACTTAATTTTACCATTTTAAAATATTCAAACCTATTTTTATCAGTTTTGTAAGAGGTCAACGAGAATAATTTAGGGTCGGTGCTTTAGTTATCGAGTCCAGCCTTGATTAAGAATTAAAACTTTTTCTCTGCTACATATTTTTAACCTTGTCCAAAAAAGAGATATGATAAGGTATATCTTAATATATATAAATCTCGTGTCACAATGTTTGTCCTCAATGGACTCCTAAACCACTTAACCGATTTTGATCAAATTTACACACCGTGTGCAGTTTGGTCTAACTTGAAAGATAGGATAGCTTACATCTTAAACAAATATTTCGCGAGCGAAGCCGCGGGTAACAGCTAGTAATATATTAAATTTATTACCTCTGTGGTCTAGCGGTCCGGGTGTTGGACTTGATTGCATGAGGTCCAGGGTTCGAATCCCGGGTCGGCCAACAAAAAAAAAAGAAAATTGGATTTTTACCAAACATACAAAAAAAACATAAAGGCGAATTCAGAACCTCCTTCTTTTTTGGAGTTGGTTAAAGAATTAGAAAATCTGTTTGAAAACAAAATACCATTTTACTCTTAAACAATCTTAAAACTAGCGTTATCTCGCCAGTTTTATGACCCTTAAAGAACGATACAATGTTCACAATTTCCTCTATTCAGTTGTTCTAGAAAAGTCGTGAATGAAAAGAAAGTTGTGTTAGCCAGTTTTCTGTAAATATCGTTTATTATTTCGTTTGTTTGTACCTAAGATGGTATTAAAAGTTATAACGTTCTAGGAGCCCATGCCAGTTTCGCAATGATATAAGCATAGGCTTACCGTCAGTAACACCGTGACATCTGACTAGGTGGTAGAGTTTCGTAGCGACTCACCCGGATTGGTACCACCGTCTTACCTATTCCTGCCGCCATAACGTCATGACGTATTCCGGTTTGGAGGGTAAGGTAGCCGGTAAACTTACTTTTTGCTCAAATTCAAATTCAAATTCATCGAGGCCTAACATCCCGGCCTCAGGTTGGCAACGCATCATTACCACCTTTGTGCGTCTCTAGGCGGCTTGTATTTCTTAGCATCAGGAAATCTGTTTGCTTGTAGTTACACTATTTATAACTCAAGAACGGCTGATTAATTTAACTGGAAATTAACGGCCATGTAGCTTAAAACTAGGAGACGGACATAGGATACCTTTTGTTACGTTTAACTGCGAGAAAACCAGGAAAAACAACATTTTGAATTTATGTGGAACAAACTGTATAGGTGGAACAGCTAGTATATATAAAAGAAAATTGTGTTAGTTACACTATTTAAAACAAAAGAACGGTTTATCCAATTTGGCTGAAAATGAATACGGAGGCAGCTTCGAACCAGGAGAAGAACATAGAATACTTTTTATTCCATTCTACTATGAGGAAACTAGGAAAAACAACATTTTAATTTTCCCGTATAAAACTGAACGGGTTGAACGAAATCGCTGGATTAGCAAGTTATCTATATATTAATACGTGATGCCTAAACTTTGCACCCCTTTTTACCAAAATTGCGCGCACGCAGGAACATAAAATTAGGCACACTTATAGTTTATGTGCAGGAGAAGTGCAGAACGCTAATATTTTTTAATGATAATGCTTATAAAGTACATTAAATCAATAAATAAAACATTACCCACACTACCAAGCATTTGACACACACAAACAAATATATTGATGTTGACGATAAAAGATCACAGATGGCAGGAAACAAAGTAGTTGGTCTTTAGAAAGGAAGATGGTAATTTTATCAACAAGATATTAACATTTATTATGGTGGAAAGAGACGTAGCCAGAACGGATGTAAGAGTTTTGGTTGATGATGTAGTGCTGGAACAAGTGAATGAAATTGTATATCTTGGTTGTGCTTTTAGCAGGAATGGAAGGTACACCGCGGATGTAGAGAGGAGAGTGAGTGCAGGGAATAGTGTGAATGGAGCGTTGGGTAAGCTATTCCAAAGCGAGGTTTTGAGTCAAAAAGCTAGACTCGCTTTGCATAATTCTGTGCTTATTCCAACGTTATTGTATGGAATCCAGAGTTGGGTATGTCAAAAAGAGCATGAAAGTAGGATAAATGCGGTTGAAATGAGAGCACTACGGAAAATCTGTGGTGTAACGCTCGCTGACCGCATTCGTAACAGTGATATCCGAGAACGAGTGGGATTGAAAGAAAATGTTTGTGTTAAAATGCGAAAAGGCATGCTCCGCTGGTTCGGTCATGTGGAAAGAATGACAGATGAAAGATTGACAAAGCAGATATACAATGCGAATGCGGATGTATGTAGGTACCCGGGGAGACCAAGGCT
>NJDC01057502.1:224465-246319 GCA_002245475.1 Calephelis virginiensis | reverse complement strand
GAAAATTGGAAAAATCCAATTTTCTTTTTGTTGGTCGACCCGGGATTCGAACCCGGGACCTCATGCAGTCAAGTCCAACACCCGGACCGCTAGACCACAGAGGCGATCGAGATTCGAGAGGAGCTCGAATAAAAATTTAAGGAATCCCTAAATAGTATAGAACAAAGCCGCCTCCTCTGTCCCTATGTCCCTTTGTATGCGCAAATCTTTAAACTTACGCAACGGGTGTGGATGCAGGTTTAATAGATAAAGTGATTGAAGAGGAAGGTTTATATGTATATGTTATAACCGGGCGAAGCCGGGGCGGGCTGCTAGTTAAGGATAAAATATTCTATCATATAAAAACGTGGGGTGTTTCATACTCGTAATATAAATTAAGTTTATAGTTTCTCATATATCTGATAAAGTATTTTTAAAACTATTGAGACCTAGCACCCCGCACTATATACAGCTAACTTTATTAATATCAATTTTAAATGGAACAATTTTGTCATATCATATTTTCTTAGCTTTAAAAGTTTAAGCAGCGCACGTGACTATATTCTCTCTTATTGATTCTTTTTAAGCTATTGCATAGCTTCTATTGGAAACCGAATCCAGAAATTCCGTAACGAAAATAACCTAACACCCATCTCTCTGACCGGCACAGCGGTGCACACACACACACACACACGCACACACTCTGTGCACGCGCAATCCCCCTCTTCGCCCATGTAGTCACTCATGCCTGCTTATGCAATAGCTTTACCGCGGCAGTCTCTGAGAGCCACACGTCTTTTGTGTTAATTATTGTCAAGAGGTTCGTATGACAGAAAAAAAGCTGTAAGTTTAGCAAAACAATAACAAATTTGAGAATTCTTTATTCATAACACAAGACAATACAAAGTTTGTTAAATATTTTTATGACCTGATAGATACGAGTACATCACTCTTGGGTATAATTATAAAAAAAATAAAATTGTTTGTTTTCAGGTTACATAGACTCATAAAAATATTCATTAAAATTTTAAAGTTGTGTAATAATCATATAAGATGATATGATATAAATAAATAAATAAACGATTCAAATTGAATTGCTTAACATTAGCAATAGCTGATTTTAAAATGTCAAACAATTCATATAAAGTCAAAATAATTAATTAGTATAAAAAATATGCTCACATGTTTTCATATTACTATAAAAAGTAGCAGAACAACGTCTTTTTGTATTGTCATTTTAGTAAAAAAATGGATGAGTCACCTTTGTCACTTAGGGGTACGAAAATAGATGTTGGCCGATTTTTAGACCTACTGAAAGTGCTCACAAAATTTCATAAATCAGTCAAGCCGTTCCGGAGTACGGCAACGAACATTATGACACGAGAATTTTATGTATAAGGTTGACATTTTTTTCGTAGGTTTTTCGACCTTAAACCCAGACTGTAAATATCTATTCGAGCCTTGGTTTTTATAACCTATTGTACTTTTATTGTATTTAACTGTCATTAGGTAAGATTCTTATGTCTACCTGTATTAGATATAATCTCCAGAATAGCCGACCGGGTTTCAGTTGTAAACCTTATTGTTTTAAGAAAATTGTCTCCTTGTATTTACATTTCATATTTTTTTCTGAGACAAATTGATTTCTATGATTTTTTACAGATTCTCAAAAAAAAATATAATCGCTCGCAATTTCGAAACATTATTAGAAACATTATCACAAATAGCACTGCGTGGAGATACATTTTTATGTAAGAAAACATTTGTGTCCAAAAATCTCACTCTTCCATTACTGTAACTAACATTATACTTTATTTCAAAATTACAAATTTCAATTTCAAATTTCAAAAATAGTTTCATAATTTAATATCAATGTTAAATTTAATTTAATTCATGAATTAATATTTAATATTTATAAAATTAATATTTAAAAACGTGTATGTAAAACCTTTTCAGCCAGGTTCCTGTCTTATTTTACAGGTGTTTTCATAAAACGTCTGGGCTTAGTATTGGCGTTTTGAAAAAGATGTCTATGCATTGCTTTCAATAGCAATTATTGTAATTAATACATCAGGGTTAATATTAGTGTGATCGGGTACGATGGGGTTGACATGTCTTTGAACAAAACCCCTCTAAAACATAAGACTAAAAAAAAGGGTTAACATTAATAGATTTTAAAATTTTTGAAATTGAATCGACCTGGGTATCCAACCTGGACTTTATGAAGTCCAGTCCTGCTCCTGGAGCATCGCAGAGCCTTATATGTCTTTAACAGGACGAACGTTTATTCCGAGTTAGCTGTTTAAATATATTATTTGTGAGGGGGTAGATCCCCTCACAAATAAAACTTACGCGCCCGTTGATCAGGCGTGTAACTTCATTTGTTATTAGCAAAAGTGAAGTTACATTCTAGATCAAAGGGCGTTTAAGTTTTATTAGTAAGGGTACTAATGCATAAATTTCGTGGATTTAGATTTGAAATAGAAACAAATCCATTTGCCAAGAAAATCTCTAAAAACTACAGATACGTATTAAGGCTATAATACAAATTGATTTATGATTGGGTTTTTCCAATTTTCTAATTAAAAAAAAAATGTTGCTCGGAATTGGAAATGTTCCCGGTTGGCGATAGGCTTGTCACCTATCACATTATGGGACTTAGTGTCTTCGGCAAGTCGTGGGTGCCCTGGTTGTGCCTCTGCCTATCCCTCTGGGGATATGGGCGTAAAGATACTTTTGATTTATGATTTGCGTGAGCTGTCGTGAAATAAGACAGACAGTTTTTCATATAACTATAGTGGTTCCTATTGTGATTCGCGTCACCTTATATTAAGTTACATCTATCTTCTCGTAACGAGATGGGGCGTATATAGTGCTGACAAATTAGTTGTCACGCATCATGTCTATAGACCTTTATTATACATATCTTAACATATATAAATGATGTTACGTTGTTTGTCCGCGAAGTACAAACTACATTAGCGATATAAATCAAATTTGCACAACGTGTGCAGTTTGATCCAATTTGAAATATTGGATAGCTTACATCTCTATTTATAATCAAAAAAATTACCATCCGAGCGAAGCCGGAACATACAACTAGGTGGATTATATAGTTTAATTATTTTTTTATGTGAAAGATAGCGAAGGAGCACACGGTTCTCCTGGTACTAAGAGATAACTGTAATCTATAGATAATTTAAGTTACAGCCCTGATGATAGCTTTAACAAGAGAAATCTGTAAGTATTATTTTTCCTGGAGGTTTTTGGCTAGACACTCAAATTTTAAATATCTATTTTAGTTTCAGTTGCTTATATATATTTATATGTGTATGCTTTTAAAAGTGAAATCTGAATATTTATATAATAATAAATTATAAGTGATACGTAAAACAGTACAAGTGTCTTCATCTGAAAATATGTCTATAAACACCATAAATGTGATAGGTGCGTAACTGTTTTGTGACTAGGATGTCAAAACAATTGTGCAAGTTAACAACAACAAGGAAACATGAAAAAGTTATTATGGTTAATAGATAACGCTGTAGATCCCTACCCGGACATGTTGCAGCAAACTCTACCAGTGATCTTTATGGTAAAGGCCCATTTAACCTTTACGTGCCTGGCAGGAGGCAGACAGTCTATTCTATGACGGAGATCCGGTCTAATGCGGGGAGAGTCCTTGTAAGTTTATCAATTTTTGTAGACATTTTTGTCTACTATTATACCATTGCATAAGCAATTGTTCGTGGTGGTATATCCAAAACATTACGATTTACGGGTCTTTAAGATAAGTTTCTCTCATTTCTAATAATCTAACCGTAGTGGAACTGCAAAAAAACGGCAATTTTATTATAACGTCGCAATTTGTATTTTTTTTGCACAAGGTGAGGTGCCATGATTCCAAATTTTTTTTATGATATTGGAAGGCAAACAAGCATACGGATTTCCTGATGGTAAGAAATTCACGCCGCCTAAAGACACCAAAGATAGATATGGTGCGTTGCCAACCAGACGCCGGGATGTTAGGCCTCGTGCAAAAGTAAGTTTACCAATTACTATAATCGGCTACTATACCCTTCGAACTGGAACACGTCAATGGCAAGCACTGAGGTTATGGCGGCAGGAATAGGTAAGGCGGTGGTACCAATACGTGTACTAAGTTAACTGTGAACTGTAGCAAGTAAATGTAAGTAAGTAAGTATCTTCACGCCCATATCCCCGAAGAGGTAGGCAGAGGTACAACCAAGGCACCCACGACTAGCCGAAGACACTAAGTCCCACAATGTGATAGGTGGCAAGCCTATCGCCGGTAAATGTGTAATAAGTTTAATTAAGATGAGTCGCTGCGAAATTCTATCACCTGGTCAGATATCACGTGTTAGTGACGGTAAGCCTATGCTTGCCTTTTACGAGCTGTATGGTAGGAAGGCAGGTTGTCTATTTTGCAAAGTAGCCCGGACTTACACGGGGTCAAATGATCCAATATCTGAAATATAAATCAATTATATTATTATGTCGTCGACAAGGTTTATGAAAATTTATGTTACTTTCTGTAGGTATAGGTCAAAAACCACTAGTCGGATCGTGATAAAATTTTTTTCGCACCACCTCGGAATCACGACTTAAATTCCTAAAAAATTGTCAAACTCTGTTTGTCATTGGCCGAGCAATCGAATGACACTCAGACAGAATATTTTGTATGTCATTTTTTATTTTATCGCCTGGTCTAGCGGTCTGGCTTCGGACTTGACTTCTTGTCTCGGGTTCGTTCCGTGGTTTGGGCACCGTAAGAATAGAACTTGTGTATTTTTTAATAAAAATAAGGTTGCCCGGCATTGGATATGTGTCCGGTAAGCGATAGGCTTTCCACTTATCACATTGTGGGACTTAGAGTCTTCGCCTAGTAGTCGTGGGTGCCCTAGTTGTGCCTTTTGGTTCGGTGTTTGGATGTGAAGATACTTTTAAGCTATTGCATAGCTTCTATCGCGGGCCTTGCGCGTGGAGATCGAATCCGAAATTCCGTAACGAAAATAACCTAAGACCTCCCACTTCGACCGGCTCAGCGGCGATACTTTTTAGTTTTGCCATCTATCGATGAGTATCAGAACTTTAAATCGCTTTCTGATCACGCTTGTCTCTTTAGTTCAGCAACTCGCCTATAGGTGGCATTGGTTGTATCGGCGTTACTGCGCTACTCCTTTTCGCCCCGCAATCTGGTGACTCATGCCTGCTTATACTATACCTAGCTTTGCAGCGGCAGTCTCCGAGTGCCACACATCTTATTTTATTTTATGCCATAAGACAGTAAACAGAAAGAAGGTATTCCAAGAGACAACTGTGGCCTACAGACACCATAAACGTGAAGGTGCAACATTGTTTAGAACATGTCAGTGGTATTATGAATAGGCAAGATGGCTTATCTTTACCCAAGTATGTTGCTATATAGCAAGGGCGTCGCCAAGAGGCTGCCCAGCTGCCCTCCCCTAGAGATTCAAAAAAAAAATAAAGCAAACAGTCTTATGTATTGAACTTGACTTTATCGATTATTCTAGAACTTTTTCTACTAGTTTGCTACTATTTAGAGCGAAATGCAAGGCAAGTCAAAAAGTTGAGGGCACGAGGCTCCTGATTGAACCTACAATGTATATTTTTCGCAATCTCCGTATCAACTTGCCCCCATCTAGGCCAACGGCTGGTGACGCTCTTGCTATATATCAGTCTACCACCAGAGGTTTAGTTGGTAACGAAAAATTTAAACTCGGACTCGGACCAACACGGTTGATGATTAATGTGAGGTAACACACTTTTATAGGTATACACTCTTGTACTTTTCCACAATACCTTTCATAAGCCCTAATGATGCTGTGAAAAGTGAAACCAGTTTAAGTTGAAGTTCAAAGTGTTATGTAAAGTGTATTATAGAAAAGTACAAAAGTTTAGCTTAAAAAAGTGTGTATAGAATGGAATTTCAACAAGTGCCGACAATACAAAGTATTAACTCTAATTAAAGGTAAGATTGTACTATATTTTCCGTTTTCCTTTAATTAAAAGAAAGTAAAGACTTTAATCAAGATTACACGATGTGAGAAAGAATAACTACCAGTACCTACATAAAATATTAGTACCCACAGTTTGCTTAGTACTGTACCTATTAGTTTTATTACCCATATGAATTTGTGAGCTTCTACACAGTACAAATATGTAACAGTTTGAAATTTAAGCCTAGTTGATAAACTACTTAATCAACACTCCATTGAAGCAATAGGGTTGTCATGTTACTTTTTATCAATGGAATTATAACAACTACGAAGTTGACAAATAATATGAGTAATATGAGTAATATGAGTAATATGAGTAATATGAGTAATATAAGTAATATGAGTAATATGAGTAATATGAGTAATATGAGTAATATGAATAATATGAGTAATATGAGTAATTTGAGTAATATGAGTAATATGAGCAGATAGTAGATAGCTAATTCCAACGATAGATGAATACGTTCGTGTATTTTTAAAAACATCGAGGAATTAAATAACAACGTCACCACTTTTGGCACTTTATGCTACAGTATTTGACGCGGCACACTCACGTGCCTTTTCGAAAGTTTATAGGTAGTTTCCATACTGTTTCATATTTGTACTCCAAACTTCCAAACACTTATGTCAATGTCGTAACTAGGTTGTATTACTTTATTGTGTTCAAGATTAATATCTGAACATTAGAGCGGCCCTATCGCGGTTGAAAACATTCCGGTTTTCCGTTTCCTTGCTTCGCACATTCGCCAAGCATTACTTAGTTATCTATCAAAGGCGTTCCTAACGATCACTTACTGTGATAGACGAGATAGCTGATTCAACGTTTGTATTAGTTTGGTACAATTGTAAACGTCTTTATTTTCGTCCTATTAAAACTTTCGCCTAACTTATGATATTAGTTAATAAATACCAAAAGGCAAATTTTCGACTTCAATTAGTTTTTGTTTTTATATGTTTTATATTTTAATAATAATTTGAAATCAAACGTGAAACTGACCAACTTAGTATAGGTTATTAGGCGTAAAAACACAGTCAAATTTTATTAATTTATATCCTTCTTTGCTATAGTTATAAATTATAAACTTAATGCTTAAGCTTTTTCTGCCTTCCAAGTGGAAAGTGGCAACTTCGTTAGCGGAGCGGACAGAAAGTCAAACTCGTCGCAGTTAACAAGAAAGCCCAAGTTCAGGTCTAAGATTATTTTTATTGCCCCACAGATGTAATTTTCACCCAGTTTTACTTGGGTCAAAACCCCTGTACCTACCCTGTTTACTGTACTCAAGTACTCTGGGTACAGATGGATGAAGAAACGTGGATCGGGTATTAAACTTATTACACATTTACTTACTACATTTTACAGTTTACCAAGTTCATGGATTGGTATCACCGCCTTGCCTATTCCTGCCGCCATAACCTCAGTGCCTGCCATTGACGTGTTCCGTTTTGAAGGCTAGGATAGCCGGTAAGCTTGCTTTTGCTCGAGCCCTAACATCCCGACTTCAGGTTGGCACTGTTATCACCTTTGCTGTCTCTAGGCGACGTAAATTTCTTACCATCAGCAAAACCGTCTACTTGTTTGTCTTCCAATATCATAAAAAATAATTGTACATTGTATCCAAGAGTAATATTCAAACTTCAGAGAGACACAGTCGTGGTAAACATTTCGGTTTTCCGGACTCGTGGCTTGCGTATTTGATAAGATTTGTCGTATTTAAGGAAAACGTGTCGTAATATAGACACCAAAGAGTTATTGGTACGTAGTCAACCTGAAATTGGAGTAAAATCCATACTGCAAAACTAATTATATTTATAATAAAAATATTATAAATGCGAATGTCTGTTGCTCTTTCACGTCTTAACTGCTAAACTGATTTTAATAAAAAATATATGCAGTCAGCAATATTATATATAGAATAGGTAGAATAGATTAAATAGATAGCAGATAGATTTTGGGGAAAAAGTAGCTATGTTTAAATATCGGTTTTCGACCATATGAAAATTTAAATTTAGATGTGAAATCGTAACAGACAGACAGACTTTCTAATTTATGACGTTATTATAAAAGTATGATTTATAGTCATTTTTATACAGCTTGTAATTAATCATTCAAATAATTGATATATGTATTTTAAGCTTATGTTTCAGAGGGGTTTTGTTTAAAGAAATGTCAACCCCATCGTATCCGATCACACTTTTGCTCCTCATATTACAATATAAAGAATATAAAAATATAAAAATTAAACACTTAATAATAATTATACTATACCTAAATGACACTGGTTAGATAGTTGACATTTTTTTTTGCCAATTCTGTGTTTGGAATTGACAAAATTTCCTGTACTAAACCCACACTTTTTTCGTTTAACTTAAATTCTTGCACCAGTAACATTCTTTCATTTTCGCTCGGAACACATTCCATCAGCAAATGTTGCACATCTTCTACCTTATTACAATGTTCACAATTAGGTGAATCTTTTTTTTAATTAAGTATGCAATATGTATGTATGTATGTATGTCGCCTCTGTGGTCTAGCGGTTCAATTGTTGGACTTGACTGCATGAGGTCCCGGGTTCGAATTCCGGGTCAGGCAACAAAAAGAAAATTGGGTTTTTCCAATTTTCTAATAAAAAAATGTTGCTCGGGATTGGAAATGTGCCCGGTTGTCGATAAGCTTGCCACCTATTACATTGTGGGACTTAGTATCTTCGGCTAGTCGTGGGTGCCCTGGTTGTGCCTCTGCCTACCTCTTCGGGGATATGGGCGTGAAGAGGTATGCAAAATTTGCCGATGGATAATGTCTAGAACGTAGTCTTATTGCTAACTTAATATAATGTTTATGGACACGAGTATTAAACCAAGGAGAGGCAGGAAGTTCACCTTGTATACTTTTGTACTAAATACCTTTTTCTTTATATCTGTTATTAAAATTAAGTTTCCGATTATTAAAACATATTTTTTTAAATTTTGTGAAATATTCATTAAAATCTGGTGGTCAATAAATAATAATAAAAAACAAAATTAGCAACAACAGAGGGCAGCTCTGTTGTTGCTCATTTTAAAATTTTGTCTGCCTCTTCATTACCACTTATTCCAATGTGTGAAGGTATCCACTGTAGTTTGGAAATTTGCTTTTCCAAGGTGACCTCTGTAAGCAGAGGAACAGCGAGCCAGATGTTGTAACGCACTCTTACTATCTGACAATATTACAGTTTTTTATATATCCCCATCAGTCACATACAAAATAGCCTGATAGATTGCTAGCAACTCCAAGGTCATCACACAAATATGGTTATTACTAAATCTAAATAACTCTGTATAATTCAAAGTCTGGTAATAGAAAGCAGCCCCCAGTCCTTTGTCCCCTTTAGACCCATCTGTAAATATTTTATGCCAGCCTAGATATTTTTCATTTAGTTCTTGTGGAATTTCATTTTTTAAGATTAATGGTTCATATTATTGTTTTGCTACTTTGACTGAATTCAATGTAAAAGTATCTTCACGCCCATATCCCCGAAGAGGTAGGCAGAGGTACAACCAAGGCACCCACGACTAGCCGAAGACACTAAGTCCCACAATGTGATAGGTGGCAAGCCTATCGCCAACCGGGCACATTTCCAATCCCGACCAACATTTTTTTATTAGAAAATTGGAAAAATCCAATTTCTTTTTGTTGGCCGACCCGGGATTCGAACCCAGGACCTCATGCAGTCAAGTCCAACACCCGGACCGCTAGAGCACAGAGGCGATTGAATTCAATGTAGTACCTAATTATTGTTTCATTTGTACTAATTGAATTAAAAGAAAAACCACATGAATAATTTTTATACCTACAGCTTGTAATCAATAATTCAAATAATTGATATATTTACACTTAAAAGGTTGTTCGTTTACTAGTAATGTCCCTAATTTAACTTCTTAGTAAATTTTAAAAAGATAATTTTATTACTAACACATTGTAGTGAATAAAATATGTAACTTATAAATATTTGCGAGTGTAGCACCTAATATTATGTACAATTGGATTTGTTTTTAGCTTTCTTCGCAGTTTGGGAATGTGACAAAGAAGAATGACCGTCGTACCTCAGAATTTAGTTATAAAAAGTAGCGAAATATCTTTTCGTGTATTTTACGCACGTTCGACCTCGTATTTGGATATAAGGTAGATCAAATAGATAAAACCAATTGGACTAAGGGACAAAATTAGATTTTGTCCTTCAAAACTAGATAACTTAACCTACTTTTAACTACTGAAAGACAAATGATAAATATATAAAGACCAAAAACGATATTAGAGCGTTGGTAACATGGGGCTGAGAAGCATAGCCTATTATGAATAGAAAAAGCTGAGGATCATCCATGTTTTTGAAGAATTCTATGACAAATAATATTGCACTTAGTAATATTACGCTGTTTAAATAAAAAGTGTAATATTTTGTAAAACGTAGAAAATAGATTTGTTACAATGTTTAAATTTAACTACAAAGTTCTGTTATCTTTTCTTCTATAAGCTTTTTTTTTTTATGATGTTGGAAGTCAAACAAGAAGACGGATTTTCTGATGATAAGAAATTCTCTTTAATTAAATAAAATTAAAAACGTCGTAGGCTTTCTCTCGTCTTACCTAACATAACCTTTTTAATTTTGAATTTCTTTGATAAGTCTCGAACTTTTCGTCGGTCGATTATATTATATAAAAATTCCCGTGTCACAATGTTAGTTACCTATCGTACTCCTCCGAAGCGGCTTGACCGATCCTCATGAAATTTTGTGAGATTTGATCTGAGAAGCAGCCAACATCTAAAATCAAATTAAAAATATAGCAGAACTACGTCTGCCAGGTCAGCTAGCGCTATTATAACTTATCACACTTTTCACTTTGTTACTATTGTATGACGCTAAAAAGGCGCAAGCTTGCGTAGTATAGTTGACTATGGAAAATAGCGCCAACGAAGGAAGCATTTCGCGGTGAAAATGCTGCATTAACGCTACGTCTTCGCTGGACGACGACTTTGCTACGAACGCGTAGCGTATATTTTGTGCGTCCGCTACGACGCCTTGGCAATGCCGAAGGGGTAGCGTTTATTCTTTGCATCCGCTACACCGCCTTGGCAATGCTCACAATCCGTCAGTATTACATGGCCTAAGCGACATGCCACCATGAAGCTATATTACTACACAGGAGGTTACACTCTTAACAAAGAACTGAGGTCATTTCCAAATATTGATGACTCTTTCTAACATACCGGGCTCTCTTTCTGAAAGTTTTGTGATGTCAATTAATAAAGTCAAAACGAAAGAGAAACTGTTACATTAGAGTAAGAGCGACATTTGGAAATGATATGTTCTTGGTAGGAGTGTAACCTCCAGTAGTAAAAAGCTTAATGCGTCCCATTCTCCTCATACATTTCTGTCATCGCTTTATTCAGTTTGAATTATAGGTCCATGTGTTGGTCTCATAGAGAAACCAATGGTGGTGATTCTGCTGCACAAACTAAACTTATTTTGGATGCAAGGTATCTTTTTGAAGGAAAAAAAAACAAAAGAGATAAAACATTTTTGAAATATCAGGTTAGTCTGTTTTTTAATCAAAATTTTTCAAGGAACACATTAAATATTTATAAAATGACGGACAGACAATAATCTGATAGCACTTAAAGGGTTTCTCTCTTTCTATGAATTTCGATGAAAAAAGATAGCTAAACTTAAAATTAGTTTGATGATTGCGCATCCAAATCACCACCAGTATATAACGATTAAGGAAATTAGGATATTTAAGAACAAACACCTTTAAGCAGGCCCCGTGACATACCTAAGAGTATACCAGTTTTTCGCCAAAGACAATGGCTTGTGTCCTATTCTAGTAGTAAAATCATGAAATTTGCAGTTTTATAATTTAAACGAGGTAAGACATTTAACCTTTAAATAAGTAAGTTGGTCACACATTTAGGATTAAATGCGGCATAAAAATAAATGAAACTTTATAGCGCCATCCAAAAAGAACAGTAACATTTTTCTTGCAGACAGCTTAAGATAAAAATGACGTAATAAATTACTCCTAAATAGCCCCAGACTGCATGGACGGCTAATTTTAGACAAAGGGTATTTCAAAATCGTATGAATGAAATCCGTAATATAAAAATGGACTTGTTCATATTATAATATTTTTGGATATATGGCTGAAGAAAATGACTAACTATTTATTTCATTTATGTCAATAGGTAAAACTGAAATTGCCTTAATAAGAATACTTCTTCTTCTTTCTTTACATATGGCCTTTATTGCGTCAGGCACAATAATTCCGCCAATGTCTTATGATGAAAGAGACACAGGAGAGCTTCTTTGCTTTACGGAATCAAAGCTGAGAAAAACCTAAAATATAGACATCAATAGATTACACACATATCACATGCAGACACTAACATTGGTACAGCAAATATACTCAGTGTTAGAAATATGAAATAACTCGATTTGCCATTATATTGTTATTAGTTATGTTCTTACTGAGGACTTTAATAAATGATGGATACATATCAGACAAAAGGCACGCAAAATTAGTAGTGCAAGGGATTTCTTTTGGGAGGATTTCATATAAGGATATGTTATATTTGGGACAGTTGAAGAATATATGTTCCACAGTTCCTTCGTCTAAGCCACATTCACATAAGGAGTGGCCTCTTACTCGAATTTTCTTTAAATGAACAGGGGAAGACGAGTGATCCAGTGGTAATCTAATGATGGAAGAAATAGCAGATTTATTAATTTTTTTTAAAGTTGAAAAACTACGGTTTTTGGGGACGGAACTTTGTATGTTGGCATAATATCTGTCTGCCATAAGAATAAATGAGAGATCTAGAGAGCTTTCATAAATTTGACAGCTGTCAAAAGTTACATCTGTGTTTGGACTAAGTATAGTGCTGAGTTATAGAGCGTTATCGAAAAAAAATACGGTCTCAGTTTGTTTCGTATTAATTGAATTTGGTGTACATTTTGAGTAAAATCAGTCAATTTTAGGGGTATTTTGTACAATTTCGTTCAGATAAAGTGTACAAATTGAATACTTCAAAAGAAATTTCCTTGAACTGCCAAATCCCAGTAAATGAAGTTGAGTCGCACGTAACTAGGCTTCAGTCAAGATCCTGACATGCTTTCCTGTAACGACATCTAACTAATTTCAAATCATTTAAATTCAACTTTGCTAAATTAGTTAACTTGATGCAAACTCTTACTTACTTAACTATTAGCAAATACTAATGCCAATGCCAGAAACAAAATAATGTAATACCGATATTTAGTTCCTTGTTTATTTAAACACAAGTAAAAAGTGTGCTTGAAAGGCGAACTAAATGCTATATTCACTAACAGAGATAAAATATCAGAATCATAATCAGAAAAATCTGTATTCACTTGAACCATACAAGTGGTATTTGTGCACGTCGACATTTTTTTAAACTACCACCGGATCGGAACGCGGCCACACACTGAGAAGATATGTAGGTACCACTTAATTTGCAAAACAAAGAATGAAATACATAAATTTTAATTTTATTTATATTACTTTATATTTATACATACATACATACATACATACACACATATCTTCACGCCAAGTCCCTTACTGGGCAGGCAGACCCTAGACTAGACTCATTTTGCATAATTCTGTGCTTATCCCAATGTTATTTTATGGAACCGAGAGTTGGGTATGTCAGAAAAAGCATGAAAGTATAATGCGGTCGAAATGAGAGCACTACGGAAAATCTGTGGTGTAACGCTCGCTGACCGCATTCGTAACAGTAATATCCGAGAAAGAATGAAAGAAAGTGTTGGTGTTAAAATGCGACAGGATATGCTCCGCTGGTTCGGTCATGTGGAAAGAATGACAGATGAAAGATTGACAAAACAGATATACAATGCGAATGTAGATGGATGTAGGTACCCGGGGAGACCAAGGCTGACATTCCACGATCAAATCACTCGGATATTATCAAGGGTGGTGTCAAGAGTCTCCGAAAGCGGCGTGTTTGTATGAAAAGGGTATGAATGTAAAGGAAGCTAGACAGGTTTGTCAGGATCGTGAGGTCTGGCACTCGATAGTCTCTGCCTACTTTATACTTATAACGAATCTAATGTAAGGTGATTGTAACATTGGTATAGGTACTTTATTTAACAAGTTACGTTTAAAAAAAAGTTACATCTCTAAAACAACATGTCCGTGTTTGAATCCTGTTATACATTTTATCATTATTTAGACGTTTTATAAGAACCTAAATATATATGAACATGTATGTGAAATGAAATTAATTTATTTGCACCAAATAAGGTCATATGAATGGCTTGTGACATTTATTTGTTTGGTCCTCGTAATTCGTAATTCGCCAAAATCTCATGCAATGCATGGAATTCTTTTTTTTTCAAATTTTATTTAACACGGTTACCTAATGCGATACTGGGCTAATCCACTCAGTGCATGTATTTTCCGAGGGTGCGGGAGCCAAATACTGCGTTTTCGCTGTGGTGCGAAGAGAATAGGGCTTCAAGGGCTATAGGCATAGACTAAGTAAAGTTGTAAATCGCAAGAAGCACTTGTAGCGCTAGCGAAAGCGAAAGAACAGAAAGAGAAAATGTTCCATTTCTTTCGTTACTGTTTACACCTAAAACAACTTTAGTTACCAACCGCAACTACCATCAGTAGCTCGTTAATCTGTTTCAAAATGTAACTAATTTTTGCATTAATTTATTTAATGCCTTTTTTATTTTATAGTAAGTAGGTTCCAGTGCAAATATTAAACTTTTCCCTTTTTCAAATGACATTGGAATCGGAGGAGTATTAATGGTGTTCTCCATTTCAATAAGGAGTTCAGAATTTGAACAAATAAATAACAATACTCCATTTTGTTTCTATTATACGCATCAAGAAATTGTCTCTGAGGAAATATATTAGAAAATCCGAAAAGCAACAAAGTGATCGTTTGAGCGTTTAATTATTGGTACCATATTTTTCCTGGCTTTGAATTTGGCTCGATTTATTAACCGAGTTCAAAAAGGAGGGGAAGCTTATAAATTTGTACGCTTGAGACATACTATGCTAAAATATGATATTCCAGTTGCCGACAGCAATACGAATATACATATGTTCACGCCAAAGTCCCTCACAGGGTTGGTATAAATATTGTGTGTTAATCGTCACTGTTCTTTTAGATCTGCTTAGATACCTCCACGTTCATTACTTTTGTCATAAAAATACGCAGGTTTGGCTCTTGACACTACCCTCGTAAGTACCCGTTCGTAATGCCAATATAAGTCTCTCCGGGTTTTACAACCATCCACTTTTGCAATGTATACCTGTTTTATCGATCTTTCATTTGCCAAACTTTCCACGCGACCGAAGCAACGGAGCGTGCAATTTTCATTTTAACCCAACACTTACTTTCAATTTTATTTTCTCTCTTATCTTGCTGTTGCAAATACATTGTAATTGCTGTAACTGTCAAACGGTGAATACTTAAAAGTGTTCCTTCAATAAACATATTGCGATATACGTCACTGATATAATGTGAATAGAAATGCTTAATATCTGCCGCTATACAGTGAAGCGATTTTCTTCATGTCTTAGAAACGTATTACATAAATACAGAAACAGATAAAGATCGTAAGTTTCTGTTGTTTATCAAACTACGAAAAACTTATGGCAGTTGTTTTGGATATAGTCTTTCAAGAAGTAAGGCTGTAAAAGTTTTCTCAACGATTTCGCGCCGCGCCGTGGCGTACATTAGACGTAGGACAATTCGGGTCAAGGGTCACGAACAGTTGAACTACCATCCGCTTCATAATGGGGTTTATTTTTAGCTGGAAGCCATTTTATGGAAAAAGGTGTTATATAATAAACCCTTTTAGTATGTGTCCGATAAATCTTAAGTATGTTAAATATTAAGTATGTTAATATTAAGTACCTAAGCTGTGTCTTCGTGAAATGATTTTTGTTGTGTCTGTGGTAATTGATTGATATATAACACAAAATAAAAGTATTTTATATACTCAAATTCTATTATTCTATGCTCGAGATCCTCTGTATAATTATGACTGTGTTTTATATCGCATTGGTCCCTGTACATTGTTCCCATGTTATTTTTTAATTAGCGATTGTAAACTGGCGAATGAGTTATCATGGAAAACTATAGACTGCCACGGACATAAGTGACACCGGGCTTACAACAGAATAGGCTATTATACCTCATTTCTAAATAGGAAGAGGTTATACAGGGTGGCCAAAAACCCTTGGATCAAATGCAACCAGCGGTTAGATGGGGTCATCGACTGCAAAAAGTTGTTTTACGGGAGGTCAACCCCTGCAGAGTTATAATTTATTTTGTTATAAGAAAATTGACTTTTACTTTTTAGGGATTTTATTAGACGGTGAAGATCATGTCTTATGGTCACAGACATGAATTTTGAGCATTTAAATAAGAGAATAAATTTAATAAACACTCAGACCCGGAAATACAGATATCTAAATGTTCATCACACAAATGCCTGCCCCCGTTGGGAATCGAACCCGAGCCTCGCGGTTGGTCGGTGTAATTAGTCGTATACAGTAGCCACTCGACCAACGAGTCGGTATATGCATATCAAATTGCTATATGCATATCAAATTTAATTAAAATCGGTTCAGCGGTTAAGATCTGAAAGAGCAACAGAGTACAGGCTGAAAATTTTCGCATTTACGATATTTTATATTATAAATATATACGGATTTTACTCCAATCCCAGATTGACTACGTACCAATATTACTTGTAAACCAATACGTCTATATTACTCGTATTTCTTAAATACGTCATTAAATCATATCAAATACGCAAGTCAAGAGTCCGGAAAACCGAAATGTTTACCACGATTGTGTCTCTCTAAAGTTTGAATATTAATCTTGGATACAATGAACACATTCATTTATAAATTCAAGCTGCATTACGGCCTGGATTGATAACCTATCCACAGATAGAGATAGGGGTTTTGGATCTTTGTTGTTAAGACCAAAAGACCATGTGCATTCCTGCCAGACAGCTCGTAAAAGGCGAGCTTAGGCTTATTCTACTAGGTGGTAGAGTTTCGAAGCGACTCGCCCGGATTGGTACCACCGCCTTACTTATTCCTGTCGCCATAACGTCATGACGTGTTCCGGTTTGGAGGGTAAGGTAGCCGGTAAATTTACTTTTGCTCGAGGCCTTACATCCCGGCCTCAGCTTGGCAACGCACCATTAACCACCTTTGGTGTTTCTAGGCGAATTTCTTACCATCAGGAAATCCGTCCGCTTGTTTGCCTTCCTTTATCATAAAAAAAGATGGAAATATAAATTATATAGTAATACAAACGTCAAATCGGCCATCATACTACTTTACTGGCCAGTATTATGGTAACTTAGTGAAACTATTGACAACGAATAAGTGTTCCATAGGAACACTTTGAGTGTAGATAAAGTAATGTTTAGCGCGTGTGCAAAGCAAGGAACCGGAAACCCAAAATATTTTTAACCGCGATAGGGCCGCTGTAATGTTCAGATATTAATCATGACCACAATAAAAAAATACGACCAAGTTACAATATTGATTTAAAGAATTAGAAGGCACAGTACAAACGTGTAACAGTATGGAAATAACCTATAAACTTTCGAAACGACACACTCACACAATCATTCGCATTGACCAATCTTCTCAGTGGTTTTTATGGTACTTTAGCACCAAGTGCCAAGTCAAGAGTATCTTCACAGTCATATCCCCGAAGACGTAGGTAGAGTCACAACCAGGGCACCCACGACTAGCCGAAGACACTAAGTCCCACAATGTGATTGGTGGCAAGCTTATCGCCAACCGGGTACATATCCAATCCCGAGCAACATTTTTTTTATTAGTAAATTGGGTAACCCAAATTTTCTTTTTTGTTGCCCGACCTGGGATTCGAACCCGGGACCTCATGCATTCAACTCCAACACCTAAACCGCTAGACCACAGATCAAAACTGGCCACGTTGTTAGGTATTTGTTTCCGCTATATTTTAAAAAAACACGGGCGTATTCATCTTTCAGTGGAATTAACCAACGCCATCCGATTATCTACTTATTTATAAACTACGTAGTTATTGCAAGTCATGTCAAAACAAAAAACATGACAACCATCTTGTTTCAATGAAGTTTAAGCACTTTATCAGCTATGCTTAATTTCCATACTGTTATATATTTGTACTGTGTAGGAGCTAACAAATTTATGAGGGTAATAAAACTAATAGGTAAAGTAATGAGCAAACTGTTGGTATTCCCTCTCACACCGTCTAATCTTGATTTCCCTTACTTTCTTTTAATTAAAGGAAAATGAAAAGGAACATTCTTCAAATTATACATCGTTTTAACCGAGTAAAATCTACGTTATCCCACAATGAGGATGAAACCAACATGGAGGTTAAACTTTTTCTTTAGAGTAAGCGGTAATTACACGTGGTCATGTTCAGATAATGAAACCTTAAACTGTGAACTGGGAATATACAAATTACTTTTTCGCTAAAATATTAAGTCTTAAACAAACATTATGTATTTATTACCAGACTTGAAATATACAGTTTCCGCTTAATAGCCACTAGGGACGGATTAAGCTGAAGTAGCTTGTATACGAAATTTAAAATTACAAAATTTTATAAAACGTTTTCTTCCCACAATAGGGCTTAAAACATGAAGGTAGAATCTACTTTGTTAGTTATTAGCTAGCCATTACACGACAGGTTTTGCGTTTTACCGCAATCACTAGATGACGTTTGAATAATGGTAAACTAAATATGTGGTTATAAATGTCACCGCTTTACATGTTAGGTTATCAGTCAGTCATTCAATGGCTGTGCTAAAACCTTTGAGTATTAAACCATTGATCAACTTCTCATTGAAAAAAATTGAAAAAAAAATGGTGATATGGAGCTGATGTTATAATGGATCCGGAAGGTAGCCATAGCGACTACTAAACTTTATATGTTTATAAATATATATAATATATGGTTATAAATGTCATTCATCGCTTTACATGCTAGGTTATCAGTCAGTCATTCAATGGCTGTGCTAAAAACTTTGAGTATTACACCATTGATCTACTTCTCGGTTTACGAATTTACATGCATTAGCCACGCTAAGCCTCTTATTCTACATTATACGATCTAGTCTTTAGACTTATGATGGATTTCCAATTTACGTTAAATCCACTAATTTACTGTCACTAAGTAGGAACTTTTAATAAGTACTTTAAAATTAAATGAGTTGAAATTGAAAAAAAATTGTGATATGAAGCTAAGATTATAATGAATCCGGAAGGTAGCGACTCCTAAACTTTGCAACTTGTGCGCATTATTCCATTATAATTAGGCTTAATTGATGCATTTTTAATAGTACTTTCCAAGTCTACTAATAGACATAACCCTTATGAATAAAACTTGTCACAATAACTTATTTCCAGTGTAATTTTGAAGGTTATAGCAAAAACAGTCTAAAATTCAAATACCGCTGAATGCCATTTTTGGTAAGTTGATATTTATTTTGCACTAGCTGTACCCGCGACTTCGTTCACGTCTATATGTAGTATATAAGGAAAACTGGTTCCAATTAGCAGGTAAATTGACATTAATCGTTGTAATAAACTTTTGTATTCATAGTATTACTATGGTTGGAATTTATTATAAAGTCAAAGTAATTAATTCATTTTTGATCCCTTGGATCCACTATTGGAGGCTGACATTTAAAAATATATTTACAGATTAGGAAATTAAAATGAACCCAATTCCAAACCCAATCGGGTCCAAAAATATTGACTATAAACATCACACAAATTCTTGATCCTATCGAGAATCGCACCCAAGACATATTTATTACTCTGTACCCAAGACTCATAGATGGTCGGTGCCCGGTGGTATAAGATCAACTTACGGCCAATATTAATAATGTATCCCAATCTGATGGATTTCAAGCAATCTAGATAGCTGCTTATCCGGCGGCCTATCCCATACCTAATTGCCATATTTATCCTGTCCACAGATATGTTATTGGCAAGCGATAACATAAAAATGGATCAAAATATCTATCTTGGACAGCAAGTTTTGGATTAGGATTGATTATTAATATTGGCCGTAAGTGAATCGGTGTGGATCGTATTTTTAATCCAAATTTAATATTAATGGGAGGATGAAAACAATGTCTCCACCAAAGTTAATTTTGTTTGAAAGTGTCTTTACAACCATGTAGAACGTACTTTATTCGAGCGATAGTTAGTCGGTGACAGCAATCCTGGACAACGACTCTCACGCAAAACGCAGCTACACTTTTCGGC
The DNA here is from genome assembly GCA_002245475.1 of Calephelis virginiensis. NCBI lineage: Eukaryota > Metazoa > Arthropoda > Insecta > Lepidoptera > Riodinidae > Calephelis > Calephelis virginiensis. Next base: position 225,953 of record NJDC01057502.1, on the reverse strand, counting down.
GACAGTCTCGCTGGGTGTCGCACAACCGTTGGCGACACTCACCGACCAGGGTCACGAGCTACTGCCAGAAAGCTAAGCCGACTTTTTCTATTCAAAACTGAAATATAATGTTAGATCAAATGTTAATTAACGTCACTGAAGGCGGGCGGGGTTAATTCATAGTTAACAAATCTGAAATCAAGTTTAATCCCCAATCGTAATTTTTAAATTAATAGCCTCGCATGAAATTGTCTCGAAGAGGTAGAAACATTCTTCAAAATAGGAAAGTTATGGGGTCGCCATAGTAAAAACCAAAGTTAAGCCCCAGCGCTTTAAGACTTAAAACGTATCGATTTTGAACATAACTTTTATAGTGAGGAATGTATGCAACTCAGGTTATATTGGTTTTTTGTAGGTGTTGTGGTCTAGTGGTTGGTGTTGGAGTTGACTATGAGATTTACACTTCGCTTTCCGGATTGGTAACTTGTGTGTCAACGTGGTTTGGCAATTTTCCTTTACGGACAAATTGCTCTGTTAAAATGGTCGGTATGACATGCCACCTATCACATTGTGTGAATAAGAACCTTCATATAATTATCAGTAATCCGGTATCCTGTTATACTCTGTAGTCTGCCTTTCTCTAGTAAAGTCTCAATGTGACGATACTTAAAAACTTTACTGCTTTAATTATCAGTATGAATGTACTATCATTTACCTGGTAAAATACAATATTCATTTCTTGCACTATCGTACACAAACATGACAACACGAACATTCGCATAAGCGCCCTGCGCCGTCTTAAGAATTTTCGATCAGGTCACTTGTCTTGACGCGAGTTTAGAAATTTTTACCCATTCCAAAAAAAGTGCGCAACTCCGCTATAGAAGTTTTAACTTCAAACATAAGAAATTTGTTTGAATTAATTGAACTTAGCAATTCATTAATTTCTGTATAAACATTAAAATGATTCCTCGTTTAAAGTGTTAACGGATTACCAATTTCTTTTTTATTTTGTTAGTTATGGTCAGGAGAAGCTTCTTATAAGCAAAAAGTTCGTGGCCTAACCTACATGGAGCTATGACATCTTTTTAATATCTACCGTCATTTGTTAGTATGTGTCATATTGATTTATTGTGCGCAGTTTCATTCCGATACTGCACAATATAAATTTTCTGTGATTATTTGTTTGAAGCAATCTGACGCAATTTTCAATAATGGAGAAAATTGAACACCGTGCAGTCATTAAGTACCTCAATAAAAAAGGCCTATCACCAAAAGATATCCATCAAGACATGGTGAGCACTTTGGGGGAGTCTGTTCCATCGTATTCCAGGGTCAAGAAGTGGGTAGCTGAGGTTAAGCGCGGTCGTGAGAGCATTAAAGATGATCCTAGGAGTGAAAGGCCTACATCCTCTACCACGAAAGAAAACATCGATAAAATTTGTGATCTCGTACTGGGTGACTGACGTTTGACCATTGGTAAGATAGCTGAGATAACAAACATTAGTT
>NJDC01057502.1:207499-218494 GCA_002245475.1 Calephelis virginiensis | reverse complement strand
AGCACTACGGAAAATCAGTGGTGTAACGCTCGCTGACCGCATTCGTAACAGTGAGATCCGAGAAAGTATGGGATTGAAAGAAAGTGTTGGTGTTAAAATGCGAAAGGGCATGCTCCGCTGGTTCGGTCATGTGGAATGAATGACAGATGAAAGATTGACAAAGCAGATATATAATGCGAATGTGGATGGATGTAGGTACCCGGGGAGACCAAGGCTGACATTTCACTATCTGATCAATCGGATATCATCCGAGGGTAGTGTCAAGAGTCTCCAAAACCGGCGTGTTTGTATGAAAAGGGTAATGAATGTGATGGAAGCAAGACTGGTTTGTCAGGATCGTGAGGTCTGGCACTCGATACTCTCTGCCTACCTCGTAAGGGACTTGGCGTGAAGATATGTATGTATGTATGTATGTATGTACTTTAAAAACTCAATTTGTTTTTCTCTTTTCATACAATTTTTGAGATGCAAATGCAAAATACGAAAATGTGTACAAATTGTAATCACAGATACTCGTATTCATTACAATTTACACAAAAGCAGTATCCCTGTAGCTACGTTTTGGTCTTATATTAATAGAAAAAACGCTTGCTTACATCTGAACTGAAAATGAAGAGAAAAAAGGGTCTACGCTGACGAGCTCCAAAAATTAACAAAAGCTGGATTGTTATATACAACTGGGTAAAAAGTATTTATTTGGTCCCTTATTAACCAACCTTCTGACCCTCATAAAATCCGTACTAACAAGCAATTAAGCCTACAAATTAGTATGGTCAGTAAAAATACCGCTACTTTGTTTGCAGAGATAAAATGTATTTTTAACCCCTAGCGGAAAAAGAGGGTGTTTTAAGTTCCGTGTGTCTCTGAGTTTCATCTTTTTGTGGCATCAGTATTCTTTAAAGAACCGATCTTATCTGTGTTTGTGTATAACTGTGGCATCATAACGTTTGATCAGATAGACTCAATTTAATGCGTATCTTTTTGTTTGAAAACTGACGTAATAGAGATGAGTTGCATTGCGGATAGGTTTTGAAGGAGTTATTGAACATTTTAATTGTATGATAAAAAGTTTCTTCCGAATCCCGGAAGAGATACGCAGAAGTTAAAAGAGACACAACCATGGCACCACGAGTAGCCGTCACTAAGTCTTACAATGTGATAGGTTGCAAGCATATTGCTTATCGGACACATGTCCTGTCCCGGCATTGTTGTTTTTATTATAAAATAAAAAAGGAACACATTTTGTTTTCGGGGATAGCACCTGGCTCCTCACCTCACCGGACCGTTATACCATTATATACCAAGCTTTTACTTAGTTTCACCTGTCCCCATGTTTGTCATGAAATGTTGCAAGGTAAATTTTATTCACTTCCCAGTTACAGATTAAGTTGAAATTTGTAAATTTAATGCGTTTGTAAAACGAGTGAAAATGCATAATAATTTCCATGTTGCTAAATGTTCTCTGGAAAGGCAACACTAAAAAAACACTCTTAACGCATATACCATACGTATATGCGTTAAGAGTGTTTTTTTCCAATGACAGCTGTTAGTATTGAAATATTAATGTTTAGGCGTTCATATCTATTGGCAGGATGTGGTCTCCTTTTGCGAAGACGTCATGACCAAAAGGAGACCGCGGAGCGGCCCGGGAGGACGATCTCAACTCAGACCCGCTCCGGCGCAGGGGCACAGGGGGCGCTAGAAGGCGGTACCTCCACCTTCAAAGCGCTTCCGATGCGGGGCTGCCGAGGGGAGTCGGGGGACTCCCTCTGGCCAGCACGGCCTCGCACGCCTGGGGGGCGACTCCAATGGCCGTAGTTGCTCCTCTTTAAGCACGGGGGGAGGCCAGGCAAGGACCGGGCCGCAGCCGCGGAGCGAGATGGTGAATGCCAACGCGACCTTATCTCGCTCCTAGCCTGGCGGCATGAAGTTCATAGTATGTTTTTAGTCGGTTCGAGTCCGAGATACGCCGCTGTTCTTCCCGAGAGCGGCGGGTATCCGGGGGGGATTTTCCATACGTTAAAAAAATGGCCCATATCTATTGATAGAAACGAAATGTGACCATAGTAACAAAATTTCCAACGTTATTTTTGTGTTTGAGCTTATTTGATACGTCTTAAACTTAACGTCAAGTTTACTGCTGGAAATAGCTTTTACAAACATCTGGGGGCACGGCAGTGACCCCGCCAAGTCGAGCAAAAAAGCAGCACGGCCGTACCATCCTTTTATCGAAGCAAATCTGGCACTTTTTGACACCACCAAATGTTTTATGGAGGGATCAACATTTTTTGATTTAAAAATATATTTATGATGAGGTACTATTTTTTTGAGCAAAGGTAGCAAATAGGAGAATTTAGGTAGAATTATTTGATGCATGTTTTATTACAATCCGAGACTTGGTCCCTCCATCTTGACGCTCGCGTTTTAAGCCTGCAGCTATTTTTTTAAATCTTCAAATGAATAGAATTTACTCTTCTACCGTTTTATTATAAAAAAAGATGTAGATATCTTGTTCATTTATGTATATATTATACCTCGTTAAAACCTCAGATAAAAACTAAATGAGCTTCAGTTCAAAGGATTGCCAATGAATTATGTCAATACCGACCGACCCCATCTCAAGATAATCACCAAGGTTATTCCCTGTGTTGGTCCGGGCTCCTTTGCAGAAAAGACCATCTGTTTTCCTGCCAAGCAGCTCGTAAAAGGCGAGCACAGGCTTACCGTCACTAACACCGTGACATCTGACTAGGTGGTAGAGCTTCGCAGCGACTCACCCGGATTGGTAATACCACCTTACCTATTCTAGCCGTCATGACGTGTTCCGGTTTGGAGGATAAGGTAGCCGGTAAACGTACTTTTGCTCGAGGCCTAACATACCGGCCTCAGGTTGGCAACGCACCATTACCAACTTTGGTGTCTCTTAGCGGCCGGTATTGACAACGGAATGATAATGAAAATTTTAGAGTGAAGTACAAAATTACATAATAACTAGCCGACCTGGCGAACTTCTTTTCCCTTGACATTAATAGCCATTAACAGTTTTTTTATACAAAAAAAATAAGTATTGATCTCTCTTCATAAGAACCTCTCCTGACAATAACCATTACAAAAGAAGAATTACAATTTTTTGTTTAGGCGTAAGGACATGACCACGGGTAATGTTGTTACCAACTTTTGGAACTATATATATAGATTATAGAAATAAATGAAGATATTTCTTACTTTCAATTGATTTAAACAAATTTCTTATTTTTTTATTTGTAAGTATCGTCACGCCAAGACTACAGTAGTTGTAGGCAGAGCACAGAGTATAACCTGAGTATCGATAATCATTCGAAGGTACTTAATCGCACCATGTGATAGGTGGCAAACCTATCTATCTATCTATATCTATCTATGTACACTTTGTTTGTAAAGGAAAAATGCAAAAACACATTTTGAAGTTATCAATCCGGGAATCGAAACGAGATCTCATAGTCAACTCCAAAACCAAACCACTAAACCACAACAGTGACACAAAACAAAAATAAGCAGAGTTGCATACATTCCTCTCTCAAAAATTATATTTCAAACGCATATTAAGTCTAAAAGCGTTTAGGCGTAACAAACATCGGCGACTCCATAACTTTTCTACTTTGAAGAAAGTTTCTATTTCTTCGAGACAATTTCCTGCAAGACTTTTAATTTAAAAGTTACGATTTGGAATTAAGCTTAAATTTGTTAAGATTATGTTAAGTATAAGTCTTAGTTTAACTGCCTCACTCAGAGACGTCAATTTAATCTATAATTATATTTCATTTTTGTATAGAAAATATCGGCTTAGTGATTAAAAGATAATTGAGGTTGAGGCTAACTAACGTAATTGAGACCGCCTTGTTGGTCGAGTGGCTAGCGTACATGCCTAACTACACCGGCCAACCGCGAGCTTCGGGTTCAATTCCTTACGGGGACAGGTATTTGTATGATGAACATTAAATGTCTGCATTTCCGGTGCTTGGTGTTTATTAGATTTATTATAAATAAATACTATATAGTATACATAGTACTATATAGTATAAATACTTAAATAATTTGCTTACTTTGGATTTAGATTCAATTTGTTTAAAAAATTTAGGTAAGTGTCGCCGTAAGAGTTTTTTATATGTGCAACAGCTTGCTGGCAGCAGCCCGTGACCCTGGTCGCTGAGTATCGCCAACAGTTGCGCGATACCCAGCGAGACTATCGCCAAAAATTGTCGATGGGTTTTGCGTGAGAGTCGCTGATCAGGGTCGCGATCTGTCGCCGACAAACTGTCGCTCGTATAAAACACGCGCTACACATTATATAGACGCCTTCCAACAATGTTAACCTTGGCGGAAACTTTTTCTCATTCTCGGATTTTTATTAAATTCGGATTAAGACTACACCAGACAGATGCAAACCAATATTTACAATTAGTGTTTATAACCGTTACACTACAAATAATAGTAATTCACCGCTTACTTGACCTTATACCCCCGACCATCTATGAGTCTCGGCTTCGATTCTCGATAGCATATAGAATTTGTGTAATAAATTTAGAATTGATATTTTTGGACCTCATTGGCATTGTAGGAGGAACCCTTTCTTTCGTAACCTATAAATGTAATTTTATTTATCAGCCTTCAATAGTGGGGGATCAAAAATTTATTAATTACTTTGTAATAAATTCTAACCATAGTAATACTATGAATACGTAACTTTATTACAACGGTTAATGTCTATTTACCTGCTAATTGAAACAGCTTACCGTATACACGACGTATAGCCATGAACGCAGTCGTGGTTACAGCTAGTGCAATAAATACCAACTTACTCAAAATGGTATCCAGCGCTATTTGAGTTGTAGACTGCTTTTGCTAGAACCTTTTAAAATTAAAATGAAAATAAATTATTATTTGTAAGGGCTATTTCTAGCAGTCGACTTGAAAAGTACTATTAAATATGTATCAAATAAGCCCAGTCAGAATGGAATAACGTGCTCAAGTTCAAAAGTTTAAGAGTCGCTAAGTCTACCTTCCGGATCCTTCATAAGATCAGCTCCATATACAGGAAGTAATTAATATTTTTTTCATTTTCAACTGATTTACATTAAAGGCACTAATTAAAAGTTCATAAAGTTTTACGCCTCTGTGGTCTAGCGGTCCGGGTGTTGGACTTGACTGCATGAGGTCCTGGGTTCGAATCCCGGGTCGGCCAACATAATAAAAAATTGGATTTTTCCAATTTTCTAATTAAAAAAAATGTTGGTCGGGATTGGAAATGTGCCCGGTTGGCGATAGGCTTGCCACCTATCACATTGTGGGACTTAGTGTCTTCGGCTAGTCGTGGGTGCCTTGGTTGTACCTCTGCCTACCTCTTCAGGGATATGGGCGTGAAGATACTTTTTATAAAGTTTTACTTTGTGAACGTAAATAAGTACGTAGATTACCTAAAATGTAATCCCTGAATAGTCGATAGACTAGATCGTATAATGTAAAAAAGGGGCTGAGGTTAGCTTTTTTTATATAGCAAAAAAAACCCGGTTTACAAATGCATGCACAATCGTAAATTCCTGGATTAATGGTTAAATACTGAAAGGTTTTAGCACAGTCATTAAACGACTAACGCATAACCTAGCATGTAAAGCTGTAAGTGACATGTATAGGCTTACATTTCTATAACTATCATACAAACGTCATTTACTGATTGTGGTACATACATACATACATACTTATCTTCACGCCAAGTCCCTTACGGGGTAGGCAGAGTGTATCGAGTGCCAGACCTCACGATCCTGACAAACCTGTCTTACTTCCTTCACATTCATAACCCTTTTCATACAAACACGCCGGTTTCGGAGACTCTTGACACTACCCTCGGATAATATCCGATTGATCTGATTGTGGTAAAATAGCAAAACCTTTTGCTCGCTAATAACTAAGTAACAATTAAAAAAGTACATTGTTTTTTGAAGTTGTCAGGTCCCTTTTTAATACCCTGTTGTGGATAGAAAACGTTTAAGAAATAAAATATTTAAAAAAAAGGTAAAAAAAAGTATCTTCATGCCCATATACCCGAAGAGGTAGGTAGAGGCATAACCAGGGCACCCACGACCAGACACTACAATAGGTGGCAAGCCTATTGCCAAACGGACACAAACCCAATCCCGAGCAACGTTGCGTTTTTTAATACAAAATTGAAAAAACCCAATTTTCTTTTTATTACCCGATCCGGGAATCGAACCAGACACCTCATGCAGTCAAGTCCAACAACTGAAAATGTTGTAATGTTACATTATTGTACCTACTCTTTCGGCTTAGTCCGTCCCTGGAGGCTGTTAAACGGAAATTGCATATTTCAAGTCTGGTAATAAAACAAAATGTTTGTTTAAGATTTAATATTTTAGCGAAAAAGTAATTTGTATATTCCCAGTTCACTGTTTAAGGTTTCACTGAGTAAATATAACCGCGGCTTACCTCTTACTTTGAAGAAAAAGAAAATTAAAGCTTCAAGTTGGTTTCATTGTGGGATAACGTAGATTGTACTCGGTTAAAACGATGTATAATTTTAAAACAAAGTCAGTTTTCCAGGATCTTTGAATATGTTTTATATCATATTTGACCGCTTCGTTGGCCAAGTGGTTTTAATTACCACATTATTTTACAAAGAGTTTATGTTATCCTAATTAAAAAGCCAACAATATCCTAAGCATGATTTTTCAGAGTTAAAATAAATTCTATACACTAATTTAAAAAGCTAAAAATATCCTAAGCATAAAATATTTTATTAAAGCAACTAACTATCTACGACTATTGAAGTCAATGCTGAAATTATATAAGTTAAATGTCGAAGATAGTTTTATCCCAGATTTAACCTCAAGTAAGCCTTGAGGATTATCTTCGCGAGGGTAAGAAGGGTATTAGAATAATTCAATGACTTAACCTTTTGAGCTTGAACTTATTTGCTTATCCTGAGATTTTCAGCGTAGCATTTGCGTTTGTTATTACCAAAACTATTTTTAAAATGAAGGCATTTCGTATTTTACTCTTTAATTTTTGTAAAAGTGCTTCCAGATATATACATTCAATTCAATCGGCTGACGAGGTTTGTGCTACAAGAGCAATTCAAAAGTGAATAAACACACTTCTGGCGATAGTTACATTATCAACGATCATCTTCCGTGGCCTCTATGTGGAATAGATCATCTGCCTTCCTGCTAGACAGCTCGTAAGAGGTGAGGTTGTCTCTTATGGTTGAATGCAACAACTTGCCAGGGTAGGACAACTCTGACCTTGCTTGTTGCTATAATCAATTTCCAGCCCCAGGATTACGTAGCCCGTGGGCCCTGTAGTACCGGGCGACGAATAGGGCTACGGTATCCTCTGCCTGTCGTAAGAGGCGACTAAAAGAGGGTTGGGGCTGTGAGTCAACTGATCGGGGTGTCAGTTGGCGTAAAAAGCAGCCCGGGAATTGAGGCAGCATAGCATGGTGTGACCCCATGCTGCTGTCGTCAAAATGATGGCATCAGAAGATGGAGGCTTCTGATCGGATGAGCCTGCGGGCAACTGTAAGGGTGACAGCGGTTCATTTTTCGGAGATCCCACAGTCACTCGATACGCACAGAGGATGGTCACCGAGTGGTTTTAACCGGTAGGAGTCCGGCGCAATCCGCCACTTCCCCCGAAAGTGGCGGGTATCCATGAGGATTTCCGCTCGTTAAAAAAATTTGTTCGTAGCCCGTGGACTTGCATAACTGGCCTGACATCTTAGCACCTATAACATTTAAGCTACGTCCCGTATAAGCTAGTGAATTCACCTGCTATATTCTAGATTCCATAGGGCGATGACATAAAAAAAACACAGTCTTCATACAGAGGAGCCTGGCATGAGAACACGAAGACTTTACGACAGCTTTTAAACTTATCTTCACGCAAAGTCCCTAACGTCTACCACGCGGAGAGTAAAAAGTGGCAAATGTCACGATCCTTGCAACCCTACCTAGCTTCCTTCACGTTCATTGCATTTTCATACAAATACTCCGGTTTCTGAGACTCTGGATACCACCAGACAAAACCTGATTAATATGATGATGATTTCATCATCATATTAACCATCCTAGGTCTCCCCGCGTATCTACATCCAACCACATTTGCATTGTGTATCTATTTTGTCTAGTTTATCTGTCATCCTTTTCACATGACCAAACTACCGGAGAATGCTCTTTCTCATTTTTATATCAATGCTTTCAGCGCCAGCGAGCGTAACTCCGCAGATTTTACGTAGCGCTCTATTTTCTATTTTCCTTCTTTCATGTAACGTTGGGACAAGCATAAAATTACGCAAAGCAAACTTAGCACCGTGATTCTAAACCTCGATTTGAAATAGCTCCATTCACATTATTCCCAGCATAAACCGCGGCGCAGAAAAGATAGTGTGTGCTTCCTTCCTTCCATTCCTCATACCAAGTTGTACAATTTCATTTACCCGTTCCAGCACTACATCGTCGACCACAAATCTTATGTCCGTTCTGGTTACATGTCTTTCAAAAATCATTACTTGGGTTTTCTTCACTTTCAAATGTAAGCCGCTTTCCTTGCAATCATCTGTCATAACTGTCACCAGTGTTTACAGCTCATATCGTGTAGAAAAGAAGAAACATACATGAGATCTTAAAATTAAAGCTAGAGTACCACAGGCAGTCTTATCACAGAAATGCGATTTCTTGCAGACAATACTAATATAGAACAATATGTATGTGCTAAGTAGTTGAATATTTTGTTGTGGCGTAGTTAATAATAATAGTTAGAATTTACACGGTCTCTGCAAGATAGTACTCTTTTAATTTGTTTTTAAATGACAGTATATTTTCAGCCCTACGAATTGAAATCGGTAGCGAGTACCATAACCTAGCTGATGATATTGTAAGCGATTTGCTGAAAAAGAAGTCGAATGTAATGGGATCTCCGGCGGTAAAGTGTTTTTTGATCATAAGCTTATTTTGTGCGTGTCACTGAGAAATTTAAAGCGTTCTTTTAGATAATTCGGAGCATTTTGGTGAAAAAGAATGCAATATAGACGACATGTTGCCTAGACCCGCACTCATGTATTACAGTCTAAATACACAGACTGCACAGCACGCAGCCGGAACACGTTTCTCCCATAATCCAGTAAAATGTTTCAAAATTCCTTACGTACATTCTATCAAACGCTTTTTTGAGATCCATAAATCATAGAAAATCCTCTGGCCCACAGCCAAGTGTTTCTCTACGATGTAGCGAAAAACCCTGATCTGTACACTCTCTTCCAGACCTAAAACCGCCTTGATCTTCCCAAAATATTTTTATATACACTTTTGAAGTTTTTTTGTCAAGAGTCTCCGAAACCGGCGTGTTTGTATGAAAAGGGTTATGAATGTGAAGGAAGCAAGACAGGTTTGTCAGGATCGTGAGATCTGGCACTCAATACTCTCTGCCTACCCCGTAAGGGACTTGGCGTGAAGATATGTATGTATGTACTTTTGAAGCTAAGCTGATCAAACTGATGGCCTTTTAATTAACTAGTGCAGTCCATACGTGAACCATGGCCTTTATAGAAGGGCACGAAGACTACACGACGCCATTCTTCGAGTACTCCAATATTTATTTCAAAGGACCTAGAAATAGTCCTGAAAGCCAGAAGCACCAAGCTAGATCGTCTGAAAATAGAAAGGAAAAGATGCTTGAAAAATATGTAAAGTAAGAAAATTAGCTAGATAGTTGTGAATTCCCGGTAGACCGTTTGAGGTTTCAGTGCATTATAATTTCCCCAGATACTTACCTCTCGTTCAAATAAAATCCCTTTATTTTTACTACAGCAAAGCGATCTGGGAATTTATCATTTAAGTTTCAACTACGAAAAGCCACTCCAATTTTGTTCCTAAATTATCGAAATACACAAACAATATACATTAATAGATAAAACTCAAAAATCATTAGGTGGATCTAAATCAAATTGCATGAACACTTCCTCTAATCTGAATCATTACTTTTGAAACAATAACAATATAAATCCATTTTTTGTTAGCAGCATTAACCAACAAACAAAAAAAGCACTCGTAGGATCCCAATCATATTGAATGAGCACAGTAGACTACAGGCCCATGCTAAAAAATAGATGGGTCATATGAACCACCAGGTGACGTACATAGGACGATATAAGAGCATAAAATAATAAGATTCAGCACTATGCCGTCACCTGTAAGCAGGCCAACTGAGTGCAGGTGAAAATTCAAAAGTGCAGGTAGAGTGAGTACATTTTGGTCATATATACAACCTACGAGTCATGAGTATCGAAAAAAGAAAAATACATTGTTTGTTGACAGTGTAACATATATACAAAAAAACTACTTGTAAGATCACAATTTAATTAAATGACCACTACTTCTAAAACATGACTTTCAAAAAAGAACTATAAAAAGTTAGCAGCCTCCCATTGTCCCTGAAATTTTTGTTTTTTTTAATAAGACCCTACTCCTGACAATAACTTAGGCAATAAAAAATAATTAGCAACACCGGTCCATCCATTCAGGGGTGAAGAATTGTTTTTCCTTTTGACCCTGAAATTTTTGGGGCTTTTTGTAATAAGACCCTACTCCTGACAATAAATTAGGCAATAAAAAATAATTAGCAACATCGGTCAAGCTGTATTTCCGGCCCAAAAGAAAATTGCAGCCTATCTTCGCTCGCCTAAAGATAGCATACCATATCAGTGCCCAGGTGTCTATAAGGTTAATTGCAGCTGTGGTAGTTCGTACGTAGGACAAACTAAGCGAACTATTTAAACACGTATTAAAGAGCATATCAGCGCAATCAAGAAAAATGACCCTCAGAAGTCTGCTATTGATGAACATCTTTTAGATTCGTCCACCAACCATTGGATAGAACTACATAATCCAAAAATAGTTTCTACAGAATCCCACTACATTCCTCGCCTAGTACGTGAAGCTATTGAAA
>NJDC01057502.1:186380-206716 GCA_002245475.1 Calephelis virginiensis | reverse complement strand
CCAGCTTATATTTCACAATAAGTTGGGCAAGTGCGGCCCTGATTTGCATCATCCCATATCGTTTACCTGAAAAATACCTCATGATATCTATATCTAGGTCTACATATACAGGTATATACATACTATATACGTAAATATGAAATCTGAAAGGTAAGAATATTAATTTATTTTTCCTATGAACCACATAAGGAGAAGTAACAAAAACTAGCAACACAACCGGAAAAAGGAGCGAGTTTTTGCATCCATTCACGAGTGATGAGATAACCAAGAGAGATAAGACGAGCTGAGCAGAAACACATTATCCTGATCTAACTATAAATTTCGCTTTTTATATGAACATTTTTTTCTGGCAAAAATTAACACAACAAAGAGTCAAAGTCGTACATCTCTTCACGCATGATGGATGCACATTTGACCTTTCGCCGCAAAACAAGGGATGTTATAAGTTCTTCATCAGAGGCTTTACTTATTTTACTTTTGAACGTATGAGAGGAGTAACAGTTCAAGACTAAAGACTTTAACAACTGAGCTGTAGGGTTACTCTCGACGTTCGATTCATGCATTATTGGAAATTGGAATCGAATATGTCATTTTAGGTACTCCTGAACACAATACTGGCGAATTATTGACATTTAGTTAATAGTAAATAGTAAATTATTTTATCCTATTCGTTGAATTTATTTGTAATTAAATGTTAATAATTCCCTTATACTGTGTTCAAAAGTACCTAAAGTGACGTATACGATTCCAATTTCCAATTCGCATGATATCGAGATTCAAGAGTAACCCTACTGGTCTGATAATAGAGCTTGAAGGTAGGAGACGTAACCCTGGAATTCCTACTAGTAAAGTAAAATGCGATTCATCTTTTTGGGTTTTTTAACTAAATGTATAAGTACCCCCGACTTTTTTTTTAGATTAGATTTTTTAGAAATTTTTAGATATTTATACAAACTTTCTGCTCCTAAAATAGCCTTTTGGGAGTTGATTTTTTTAAAAAAGGAGCCTGTGTTTGAACTTGGCTCTTTAATTATTATTATAACTAGCTGCTATCTGCGGCTTCGCCCGCGTTTTCACAGAAACCCGGTGTGCGATCGGGATTAAAAATAGCCTATATGTTAATCCAGGTCACAATCTATCTGCCTTCCAAATTTCAGACAAATCCGTTCAGCCATTCGAGCGTGAAAGAGTAACAAACATACATACATACATTCTTACAAACTTTCGCAATTATAATATTAATAGGATTATATGCATATCAAATTTCATCAAAACAGACAGACCGAAAGACAGACTTTCGAATTTGTAATATTAGTATGGAACAAATACTCACCAATGCAAAATCGTGGTCCTTCACCAAAAGGCAAGAAGGTATATTGAAGATTATCACTTTCTGCCTGATAAAGGAATCTTTCAGGCCGCCATTTTGTTGGCTCCGGGAAGTTCCTGTCATCGTAGTGAATGGCCAGTACATTAACAAATACTGGAACACCCTTTTCTATTGTAAGGTCATCATTGAGTTTGTAATCCTGGTTGCAAATACGATCTAAATATGCCACTGGTGTATGTTTCCGCATTGTTTCTGTGGAAGAAAACATATTTGACCTGAATCAGAATAGAAAAAAACTTTGTTTACAAGAACCTACCTACTACCACCGGATCAGAATTGCGGCCACACACTGAGAAGATCCGGCGAAAGAAACTCAGAGGGCTTGTCTTTTTTCAATACTAATAGTAACAATTTAACTAGATAAAAAATACAAATTACAATCTCATTTTAACTTAAATAAAAATTATGACAAATTGCAGTGCGAGATTATATCTCTATTCCCAAGCGAGCTTGTCTTCCAAATACTCTGAGATCTCATAAATAGCCTTTCTTACATAGTTTTTGCTTTTATACATTTTTAAAATTATTTCAAGTTAGATCTTTAATAACACGTTATTGTAGATATGTATACATTGAACCAAAAAGGATTTACTACTTTTATGGAGACGCGCAACTGCTAGCTTATTATTTCTCGAAATGTTGTATTTCTAATATATACATTTTCCTATTACTGTTATATCATATTTCTGTTTATAATCGCAATTAAAAATGAAGAGGTTCTCAATTCAGATGCTTGTTTTTCAATTTCTCGACCAATAGTGAACAGATTTTGATGGTTCTTTATTAAAAAAAAATAGTTAATGACTCCGAAGTAGTCCCACATAAATTTTATCATGATTCGACCAGTGGTTTTTAATTTACACTTAATTATGTAATTTGTTTGTCTATGTTGATAAAATGTATGTGAGACTATCTCGAAGCCGTTGGCTATCTTTCTAAAGTAAAAGTATCTTCACGCCCTTATCCCCGAAGAGGTAGGCAGAGGCACAACCAGGGTACCCACGACTAGCCGAAGATACTGAGTCCCACAATGTGATAGGTCGCAAGCCTATCGCCAACCGGGCACATATCCTATCCCGAGCAACAATTTTTTTTTGGAAAATTGGTAAAACCCAATTTTCTTTTTTTGCCCGACCCGGGATTCGAACTCGGGACCTCATGCAGTCAAGTCCAACAACTGAACCGCTAGACCACAGAGGCTATTTTTCTAAAAAAATAATAATCGAATCGCAAACTGTTTCCTAATGAAACAGTTGGAGTCATTTTTGCAGTTTTACTGCGATATAATATGACTACATAGTATAAAACAAAGTCGCTTCCTCTGTCACTATGTCCCTTTGTATGCTTAAATCATTAAAACTACGCAACGGATTTTAATACGGTTGTTTTTTAATAGTGATAAATGAGTGATAAAGTGATTAAAGAGGAAGGTTTATATGTATATTTAATAACCGTGCAAAGCCAGGGCGTGCCGCTAGTTTACAGATAAATTTAATAATGCATATTTTTTGTGTGTCTAGCTGATGTTGTTAGGAGATTTAAGTTGGGTTTTTGCAGCTGCATATAACACATAATATATTACGTAATTATAACATAATATATTGCGTAATTATAACATAATGACGCAATATAATAATTTAATATAATAATATAATTATAACAATTAAATTCCCAACACATTATTCTACGAGTTTTATGTAAAACAACAAACTCCTTAAAAAGTTTATAACTATCTGATCTTTTCAAATATTTTAATTTTTAAACTTTCAGACAAGATTCATACTCGTACTTACATTTATCTCTCGCTGACGATGTTTTAATAGAGCTACTGAGAACAAAAGCCCTGTAGGTTTTTTTTTATTTTTCTAAATAAAAAAAAATGAGTTCATAATTCCAGATCAAATTCAGATTTCAACAAGGGGCTAAGTGTGTCAAATACTGTCTTAGGTATTTTTTTAAATATAATAAACTTACCATTCATACATGCTGTGAGGTATTTCAGTTCCATTAAATCATCGTATTGGAGAACCTCTTTTCCAAGTTTTGATTTTGCAGATTTTACTTCCTCATACAATAATTGCTAAAAAGAGTGGATTTAGCAGATTTATATTTTCTATAAATTTTAAAGAAAGAAAAAATTTCGCCTCAGACAGGATTTGAACCTGTAACCTTTCGTCTCAAGCCGACGAATGCTCTAACCAATTGAGCCACTGAGGATTCAAGTCCCGTGGCGAAATTTTTAATTCCTTTCTAACCCGGTAACGCGGGTAGTTATGTCCTATAGATTATATAGATTTATATTTATTACCTTATATATAAAATTCTCGTGTCACAGGGTTCGTTCCCGTACTCCTCCGAAACAACTTGACCGATTCTCATGAAATTTTGTGAGCATATTGAATAGGTCTGAGAATCGGCCAACATCTATTTTTTTATAACCCTAATTGAAAGGGTGAGTCACCCCATTTTTTTTTACTAAAATCACATTAAAAATAGTAGCAGAACAACGTCTGCCGGGTCAGCTAGTAATAATTATAATACTTTGAAGTTATTAGTAAAGTAGGGTAGGTTCGCCTGTTTACGTCCACTTTTCGCATTCACCCCCCCAATTCGCGTCCATTTCGCGGATACTGTTTAAAAAACCCTTAAAATAAGTGTACTAACAAACTAGGAAAACTAAGGCATTGGATTTTATAGCACAGTACCAGTTTACCTTACCTTTACCTTACCAGGAATAACCAGTTTAACCTTTACTTGCCTCTTATTAGCTGCCAGACAGAATGTAGATGGTCTGGTATCTTGTGTGGAAAAGGGGGAAAATGATTAACGTTATTTTAAATAATCAATTATTTTTTATTGAGCTTTATCGCTTACCTGTTCGTCGGGATGATAGGCTAGTTCGTGTAGACAATAACTTAATACGGTTGAGGATGTCTCAATGGAGCCCAAAATAAATACTGCAGCTTGAGCCAGCATCAAGTCGTCTGCTAATTCTGTCAGTCCAAATAATACTTTGTTAATATATTACAATACTTTTATTAAAAAATGATATAAAAAATTAAAATGAAAGAGAATAAATAAACTATCAAAGAAAAAAGGCAAAGACAGAGAATAACTATAAAAACTAGCACTGTTTATGTGCAAGAAATACACCCCAAAAAATAAACACTTAAAAGACTGTCTAGCAACTTACAAAAGGTACTGAAATACCCCAAAAACCATTTCATGTAAAATGTTGCCAGGACGACCATATAAGGTTTGTGATAAGGATATCAGATCTCACATCTCTATATGAGCTTCAAGCTTCTGATTCTACACATCGTCATTCTACTGATGCTAACTTCACAAATTCTACACACCAGTAAAAATGCAAGGCTCGGCTGTTTCGTTACTTACTTCAGAAACTAAATGTTCGCGTCACCTCCACGACGGTAAAGTAAGGCCATGTTGATTCAGAAGCTTGGCTCTACATGAGATCTAATAACTTTTAATAAGGCAAACATGTGGTCATCTTGAAAACATATTAAATGAAAGTTTTTCGTAGATTATCAATATCGAAAAGGTAAAAGTGATACCAAACGTTCATAGTAAAAGTTCCTTAAACATTACAAAAGCCACAAAATGGCGTTAAATTTGACTTACGTGAACTAGCATCGACAGGAAGCCGTAGGTTTTCTTTTAGTTTTAGCAAATGATTAACTAAATCTTTATCGTTCGATTGTCCCATTTGTTTCCTTTCATTGGCGATATTGTAGAACATCTTCTTGATATAGTCCGATGCAGCTTCAGAGAAAAACTTTAATCTGTATAAACCATAAATATGTATCAGCATTTATATTCAGCATTTTTTTATCATATTGGAAGGCAAACAAGCAGACGGATTTCCTGTTGGAAAGAAATTGGAAACACCAAAGGTGGTGATGGTGCGCTGCCAACCTGAGGCCAGGATGTTAGGCCTCGAGCAAAAGTAAGTTTACCGGCTACCTTACCCTCCAAACCGGAACACATCATGACGTTATGGCGGCAGGAATAGTTAAGGCGGTGGTACCCATCCGGGCGAGTCGCTGCGAAACTCTACCATCTACTAACTAATTTAGAATTAAGGAAAAATGTGAAATTGAAAACTCTACCACCTAGTCAGATGTCACGGTGTTAGTGACGGTGAGCCTGTGCTCGTCTTTCACGAGATACCTGGCAGGAAAGCAGATGGTCTATTCTGCAAACGAGCCCGGACCAACACGGGGAAAAATATTAATATAAAAAAGGTATCTTCATGGTCGTATCCCTTAAGAGATATGCACAGGTATAACCGGAGCATCCTTGACTAGCCGAATACACTGAGTCCCACAATGTGATAGGTGGCAAGCCTATCTAAACCAGTGGAAATATCCAATTCCGGGCAACATTGTTTACCAGGAAATTGGAAAAACACATTTTCTTTTTGTTGCCCGACCCGGGGACAATATACAGAGACGATAATATCATTATGAATTCAATTTTAAGGATTATTTTAAAGATATATTTTTACATCACTAAAATATTATTATTAACCAATTTTAATAAAATCAATTTACTACTAAGAACTGCGCCATCTCTCTTTCCACTTGAAGCCACAACAAATGTAAGCGATTTAACTAAAGATTGATTACTTATAGGGAGATAGAGATAGATAGATAAAGACAGAAAGAGAAAGAGCGAATAGTCAAGAGACTAAAAGTGTCTAATATAGTAATCGTTGGTGCTAGTGTAAAATAAAAATAATAAAATTCATTTAATCTGGGATAACCGATTCAATTTTAATTATTTGACATTTAATAATATATAGATATAATTAGCCTTACTCGGGGCCTTGCTCGCTAATAAAGTAACGTTTAAAAGTAGGTAGGGTACCTATTACTACCTATAACATTCCTCGAAATACAAAGTACCTATTACAAAAATTTTATCGCGATCGGTTCAGTAGATATGTCGTTAATCGCGATCATGATGCAGACACAGAAATTCTAAAATAAACCAAATGTTTAAATAAAAATAATTTGAATGAAGTTTATTATAAATTACCTCAGAAACGTTGCAACTGCTGGCATTAAGAATATCAATGTAAACTCCAATCCTCGCCAGAAAGTCCACTTCACCATATGGCTGGTGATAAACCATAAAGGTGATGGTTGGTCGTTTAACACGCTGACTCGTATGCCAAACACGCTGTAGGCCACTGTGTCAGATGTGTACATAGAAAAGAGTTCCTACAACAAACGCAATATTTAAAATAATTTAACTGATTGATATTATTTTATCTTTCTAGACCGTTAGTGAAGGCAAACAATCAGACGGATTTCCTGATGGTAAGAAATTGACGCCGCCTAAAGTAATGGTGCGTTGCCAACCTGAAGCCGGGATGTTAGGCCTCGAGCAAAAGTAAGTTTATCGGCTACCTTACCCTGCGAACCGGAACACGTCAACGGCAAACACTCACGTTATGGCGGCAGGAATAGTTAAGGCTGTAATATCAAACCAAACTCTACCACCTAGTAACAAATCTAGAATCAATGAAAATGTAAAATTGTGTAAGTTAAAAATAAATAGGCAACTAGAAAATGTAACTCTAAGTCACTTTACCATTTTGTGTAGTTCATAACTATTAAATTAAAAGTTTAAAAAACCCCCGACAAAAGAACTTAATTTCCCTTAAAAAAGTAAAAAAAATCGGTTAATCTCTTACTTTCACCCCCACAACTTTTAAACGGCTCAACCGATTTTCATCAAACATGTATAAGACACTCGTACATAAGTTTCCTTTGATACAAAAAAAAACTAAATTGAAATCACTGCATCCGTTCGGCCACAGACACACAGACAGACAGACACGTCAAACTTATAACACCCCTCTTTTTGCGTCGGGGGTTAAAAAATGTAGAATGTTAATAATTATTGCAAATATATATATATATATATATATATATTTGCTTGGCAACTATGATTTACTAAGTTTCTGTTCGTACCAATTAACATAATGAGAAAAACTCGTTATTATTAATCTTATTATTTAAGTGAAACTACTATTATGAATATTAATATAACACTGTTGGTTTTCTTAATTATCGGAACGTTATGGCGGCAGGAATAGGTAAGGCGGTGGTACCAATCCGGGTGAGTCGCTGCGAAACTCTACCACCTAGTCAGATGCCACGGTGTTAGTGATGGTAGGCCTATGCTCGCCTTTTACGAGCTGCCTGGCAGGAAGGCAGATGATCTATTCTGCAAAGAAGCCCGGACCAACACGGAGAAATTATTTGTTTAAATAAACCGAAAATGTATTTTTGTGAGAGATCTGAGTACGAACTGGGAAGATAACCGTGACGATAGACACCAAAGATGTTATTGGCGCGTAGCATTCCTGTCTCGGATTATAGGCATATTGTGCCAGCTACCAGCTACGCTAGTCTTTAGAATGGAACATGAGAGTCACTAGGCCAGCAGAAATAGGTATCGCAGTGGATCTCTAGCTAGGCGATGCAAACACTCTGCCACCAGTAGTCTTGTTCGTTTTATCTATGCTTTTTATTACCTATTTAACGTATGCTCACCTATTACGAACTACCTGGCAAAGGGGTACCTAGCATAGGTTTACCGTCGTAAACACCGTGATATCTGTCTAGGTGGTAGAGTTTCGCAGCGACTCGCCCAGATTGGTACCACCTTACCTATTCCTGCCGCTATAACGTCAGCGCTTACAATTGACGTGTTCCGGTTCAGAGGGTAAGGTAGTCGGTAAACTTAGCTTAACATCCCGGCTCCAAGTTGGCAACGAACCACTACCACCATTGCTTAGGCAGCATGGATTTGTTCCCACCTGAAAATCTGTCAGCTTGTTTGCGTTCCATAAAAATATTCTTATAAGAACATACACTAAATCAGGACAATCCTTAAAAACTAAACCAAAATACGATTTAAGATTCCAAAAAGTTTTACCACTTTCATGTCTCTCTCGTTAAGGAGTCTGCAGAAACCAACCGATACAGAAAACCGACTTCATTTCAGTAAGTACATCACTTACGTACACAACAATCGAGTAATGTCCTCAATTTCCCTTGGCTTCGTCAGATTCAATATTGGTGGCAATAGAACCTTACCGAAAGTACGCTCTATTGAAAAAAATAATTTAAAAACGTTTCTGAAGAAATCATTTTACTAGCAAAAAGATATAGGAGCCGAACATATCCTTATCCTTTTTTCAAAGTCATTTAAAAGAAACCGACTGCCCTATAATAATATTACGCTCAGGAGAAACGTCATTAAGATCATCTTTTTAATTTGTTATATACCACTATTTTTTTTTTATTTTAATACTATAATGACAATGTAATGTTCCGGTCCGGATCGTAGGGTAGCCGTTGAATTTTCACAACAGGTCTAACACCCCGGCCACAGGGGTGCACATTATGGTGCCTATAGGCTGTGGTTATCTCTCACCAAAAGGGGAGACGCGTGCTTGTACGCTGTCTTTAAAAAAATAATAAACTAAGATGCACTCGATACTGATACCGATATATCAGACGATATGTCGAGATATCAATGTATCGGAATCGGTGATTTACATTTTTGCCAGTTCTTTTAATATTCATTCATTTCTGGTATTGGTATTGATAACGAGGATTGTTTTTAAATATCGATATCGGTATCGTATCAGCTGAAGTTCATATTGATTCAATTCGGGATGAATTAAAACATTGTTAAAAAATCGGTAATAAAAAACACTACCAAATACGCTACCAATACTCAAAGGCTTTGTGTATTGTAGTCTTTGAGCAAGTGTAATACTTAAAGACGCTACCTATCGTTTCGTTCTGTGTCGATAGAACAAATAAATTACAAACCTTTAGATTCACGTCCTGTTTTTTGTCTACATAATCTCGTTTAATTTTATCCACAAGTTGGACGGCATTCTGGTTCATCAGTTCTGTGATAGACTTTAGCCGCAACGCAGTGAACATAGGCGATAATTCATGTCTCATGTTTTTCCATATTGGGTTCTACAAAAAAAACTGTCTTTATAAACATTATTAGACATAAGTAAGTACATTTACGCTTGTATCTTCGAAGAGGTAAGTAGAGATTGTCAGCCCACCCACGATCAGTTAAAAGTACTTACTCCCACAATGTGATAGGCAGACTTATTTCCAATATGGTGCTTATCCAATCTCGAAAAATGGTGAATTTATTTGAAAATTAAAAAAAATATATTTTTAATTGCCCGACCCGTGAATCAAATCCAAGACCTCATGTACTCAACGCCAACATGGGGCTATTAGACCCTAGTGGTGACTTTGAGAAGAAGTGGAAACAATTATTATATACTAGCCTACCCGGTGAACTACGTTCGCTTGACATTAACAGCTACTAACAGTATGTTTGATTACAGCATTGTTTTACCATTTTCCCTGCAAATTTACTGGTTTTCTTTTGATATAAACATTTTCCAGACATTAACTAACACAACAAAAAAGAATTATCAAAATAGGCATGATGCGATGACCATGAATGGGTCTTCGCTTCGCCTGCGAAACTTGGCTTTTACTGCACCGATTTTGATTAAACAAAGCCTATGTCAATCAGGGATAATGTAGCATTCTAAGGGTGAAAGAATTTTTAAAATCGGTCCCGCAGTTTCGGAGCCTATTCAAAAAATCAAACATTTCCTCTTTATTACATTAGTATAGATATAGATAGATAGATAAAACACATATTATGTAAAATAATAGCCAAGTTTAGATATATCCGTGTCGAAACTACCAATATAAGGATTAAGATCTATTTCGTACTGTAGGATTACTCTTGAATAGACACTTTTTTTGTGTAGTTAAAACTTGCACTAATCCACAATATACTTTATTTAACACTTTCTGTTACTTTCTAGCCAACCGGTTTCACTTTTTACAGCATTGTTATTTGTTTAATAATTGTTGTTTAATAAGTATTTGCTAATTAATAATAATAAATATTTAATAAGTATTATACGTAGGTGTGCTTTGTGGAATACGAAATTTTACTATTTTAATTTTTTATTTGAAGCCCACCTACGGGTGTGCAAAGTGGAATACTCTAGGTGTGCTTCGTCTGGGTGTGCTTCGTTTGGGTGCGCTTCACGGAATACCTCCCTTACTTTGGCTGGAGGCCTAACATCCTTGCCTCAGGTTGGCAACGCACCATTACCACCTTTGGTGTCTCTAGGTGGCGTGAAGTTCTTACCACCAGGAAATCCGTCTGCTTGTTTGCCTTCCAATATCATTAAAAAAAATACAAATTCCGAAGAAACTACAAAGTTGAGCATTTAAGAAGACAAACTCAACTTATTTGATACGTGTGGGCTAGCCTCTCTTTTGCCTACCATTTTAAATCTTTTTTAATAGAAGATCATCTAAGATGAAATTCCGCGTTCACTTCTTAATAAGTTTATATTATAGATGTGTTAGTGTAAATATTTATAGACATTTTACCTGTGTGTGTACATTTTTTGAGAATTTCAATCTGCATGAATACAGTTTTATATCCCTAGACAAGTTACATAAATTTGATCTTACCCTAAAGTAAGCAAATTATATGTTTATGTTATGGGTGTTAGCAAATTGAATGCTTAGAAATACTTAGGTACCAGAATAAAAGTAATAATCACCCAGACCCAGAATGCAGACATCTATCCCACAGAGATTTGCTCCCGTCGAGAGTCGAACCCGAGCCTCGCGGTTGGTTGGTGCTATTAAGCGAATATCCCATCGAACAACGGCAATGATATATTTTTTAATAACAATACTTTTTATTGTATGAATCCAGACCTCTGCTCTGTTTACACTCGGACAAATTTCTAAACTAGTTGAACAACAAATTCGAAAAAATATCTTAGAAATGTCATTGAATATCCAATTATTAAGGAAGTGGTTTTTATGTGTATTTTATATGATATTGGAAGGCAAACAAGCAGGCGTATTTCTTGATGGTAAGAAATTCAAGCCGCCTAGAGATATCAAAGGTGGTATTGGTGCGTTACCAACCTGAGGCCGGGAAGTTAGGCCTCCAGCAAAAGTAAGGTTGCCGGCTACCTAACCCTCGGAACCGAAACACATCAACAAGCACTGACGTTACGGCGGCAGGAATGGTACCAATCCGGGCGAGTAGTTGCGAAGCTCTACCACATAGTCAGATGTCAGGGTGTTAGGATGGTAAACCTATGCTCGACTATGAGCTGCCTGGCAGGAAGGCAGATGGTCTATTCTGCACAGGAACCAGGATCAACACGGGGAAAATTAAATTGTGTTATTCTAAGCTGTTCTTTTATTGTAGCTTTTACTAGACCGTAGCTGGAAGTTTAAGATCGTAATACCAGCTGTGGAATGAACTTCCTGGCTAGTATTTTCCTTAAAACTATGACGTGGGTTTCTGTAATAAATCCTATTTGTATCACTCATTAAGTACTTATTGACTAAAGTCCAATAATTATTATAAGTTTTTCCTCCTTTAAGTTAATACTTTAAGCATAACTGCTTATCAGTTTTGGTCGAAATACCACAACTTACTACGTGGTACAGTTTCGCTTCGACTCACCCGGATTGGTACCACCGCCTTACCTATTCCTGCCGCCATAACGTCATTACGTGTTCCAGTTTGGAGGGTAAGGTAGCCGGTAAACTTACTTTTGCTCGAAGCCTAACATCCCAGCCCCAGGTTGGCAACGCACCATTACCACCTTTAGTGTCTCTAGGCGGCGGGAATTTCTCACCATCAGGAAATCCGTATGCTTGTTTGCCTTCCAATATCATATAAAAAAGAAATCGCTATTATCCGAGCCTAGTGTAGAGTCTCCGAAATCGACGTGTTCGTATAATTTTGTTAAATAAAATCCGGTGTCTAATATAGCAAAGAAACAGCTCGATCATTTTGTCTCTCATACATAAAAATATCATCAAAATCGGTTCATGGTTGTCGAGGAGTTTGTTTTGACGTTTCATCTCCTAACTTACGGTAGATAGGGTTAAATTTAATTATAGTCTTAAAATGTTTGGTAATAAAATATAATTAAACTAGTTATAAATATAAATAATTCACATAAAAGTTAAAGTATTTGTAATTATAACCCGTTTGGTTTATCTATCCAATTATGTTATGAAAATCGTATAGATGAATAACTTGAACTATTAGAAATCCTCAGTAGATTATATAGTTAGAGTATTCGTCAGTTTGAGACGAAAGAGTAGGTGCAGGTTCAAATCGTGTTGGGGGCAAACATTTTTCTTTCATACTTTCAATTAGTATGGAATAGATATTATACAAATCAGTGAAAGTTAAAAAAAATAATAATTGTGGACTGAAACATTTTAGTCAACCCATTTGTAATAAAATATTTATTGACATATTTAACTAGTCCGTAAAAAAGGAGTTAAACTACTTATTTATAAGATTGAAACCATAACAAGCGAGTTATAACCTATCGTATACCTACTTCACTTTGATTAGATTTTATCTTTTAATACCAAAAGATAAAATATTTGTGACTCGATATTTTGTTGTGTATGATAACAACTTGATGTTTTAAAAAGTTTCGTTGTGTGATCTGCGATAGGTATATGACACTAAAAGGTTTTATTTCACATAGTGATATCGGAAAGGTGAGCATTGTGTATATCTGGTATTATATACGTTAAATAACATACGTTTGCTAATTTTTTAAAAAGACAACTATTTGTACATACATTCTACTAAAATAAATCTTATATGTAAGAATAAAA
Organism: Calephelis virginiensis; assembly: GCA_002245475.1. Taxonomy (NCBI): domain Eukaryota; kingdom Metazoa; phylum Arthropoda; class Insecta; order Lepidoptera; family Riodinidae; genus Calephelis; species Calephelis virginiensis. The sequence continues at coordinate 193,546 of NJDC01057502.1, read as the reverse complement.
ATCCATTTCCCTTGGTCGCAGAGCGTGAACATGTGAACAGTGACCGATTTTGCTAGTTATTTTTTGCCATATGATATGAAATGGCCTCAAATCTCGTTGCATTGTTCAGTACAGTAGTACTAACGTATTTTCATTTTAGCACTTGCCCTGTGCTTGGGATAAATTTCTATAAATTTTAAAGAATTCGTTGCGACAAACGAAAGTTATGGCCATTCTAAAATGTGAATTTCATCTGTAATGATGAACTCATTTGGTGGGTACTCAGAATTGTGATCTATAGGACATAACTACCCGCGTTAACGGGTTAGAAAGGAATTAAAAATTTCGCCACGGGACTTGAATCCTCAGTAGCTCAATTGGTTAGAACATTCGTCGGCTTGAGACGAAAGGTTACAGGTTCAAATCCTGTCTGGGGCGAAATTTTTTCTTTCTTTAAAATTTACAGTAGTACTATTTCAATTATGTGCTTCAGCTTGACACTTTTTACTCTTTATAATGTTATTTTTAAATTGGCTGACCTAATCTAAATTTAAGTGATAATTAATTATGTACAATAGCAACTCTATTTAGATATCTTTAAAATACATTCGGATTTCCGAAGCTTGACGAATATAGCCGAAGCGCATTATTTAAATAGTACTACTGTAGTTTGTTGTTAAACAGACACAACTAAAAGGCGATATTATAACTATCATTTATTACGCAACTGCAAAAATATTTACTTTAAGTATACAAAAAAATTGTGGAATTCCCTTCCTACCGTGATTCGTGACAGCCCTTCTTTACCTACTTTTAAGAAAAGATTGAAGGAACATTACTTATCGTTGACACAATAACATACTCATTTATTATCCTACTAAGATATTTTAATAATTATAATTGTACCTTTTTTTTACACACTTTTTTTAGTATATTTTTATTTATTCGTTCTAAGTATAGCTATAGTTATTTGTTTTGTACACGATGCCTTCCATTTTATTTTCACAGCTTAATTTTTTTTGGGTTGGCTGGAAGAAATTTCTTTAGTTAGAGATAAGCTCGCCTTTTGTGCATTTTTAACTTCTCGTGTATTTTGTGTATTTTAATTTTTGTGTGCAATAAAGTGTTAAATAAATAAATAAATAAAACCTTGATCATATTTGTGTGGGATCACCTCATTACCAATAACATGATCAAAAATTTGAATAACCATCAAAACCTATTCCATAATGACCAATCGCGAAGTCGACTTTCAAGCAGAAAAAAAAAACAGAGGATACCGACGGATTGATAACCTCCTTTTATAGGAAGTCGGTAACTTTGCAGAATAGACCATCTGCCTTCCTTGCCAGGCAGCTCGTAAAAGGCGAGCATAGGCTTACCGTCACTAACACCGTGACATCTGACTAGGTGGTAGAGTTTCGCAACAATTCGCCCGGATCGGTACTACCGCCTTACCTATTCCTGCTGCCATAACGTCATGACGTGTTCCGGTTCGGAAGGTAAGGTAGCTGGTAAACTTACTTTTGCTCGAGGCCCAACATCCCAACCTCTGGTTGGCAACGCACCATTACCACCTTTGGTGTCTCTAGGCGGCGTGAATTTCTTACCATCAGGAAATACGTCTGCTTGTTTGCCTTCCTATATCATAAAAAAAAGTGTAATCACGACTTTTGGCGTCATCGCGAGAAAAAATGGTCTCAGTTTTTAGGTAATTTTTGAATTTGATGTACATATTGAGTAAAATGGGTGAAGTTTGATGATATTTTGTAAAATTTTGTTCACTTAAAATGACCAAGTAAAGTAGGTATTCATTAAGAAAAATGTGGTATTATACATATCCTTGCTGCCGTTAAAACTCACTTACGGCCAATATTAATAATCAATCCTAATCCAAAACTCGCTGTCCAAGATTGATATTTTGATCCATTTTTATGTTATCGCTTGCCAATAATATATCTGTGCACAGGATAAATATGAGGTTGAGGTATAGGATAGGCTGGCGGAAACGCAGCTATCTAGATTGCTTGAAATCCATTAGATTGAGATACATTATCGCCATTGGCCGTTAATGAGTAAGAAGGTCACCGCTTGACCCAAAACTCTGATGTGACTTCCTACGACTTTATATGACTAACTTTATTAACTTTAGTTTTTGGTACACAGGTAACTTGTAGCGAACTCAAACTTGACTAATATCAAATGGTAATAGCCACGCCTAAAACTGAAAAAAGTTTACTCACCTTTACAGTAAATAAGTTTAAAGAACCAAGAGGATCAGAAAATCCCGAGTACAAATATCTATCTTGGAAATATTCGTAATCTTTAGTTAATATTCTCCTCGCAAGTTCCGGAGTCTGCACCATCAAAGCTGGTTGGAAACCAAGATATATTCCCGTATAATCTCTTGGATGTCTGTCTTTAAATTCGTAGCAGTAATCCCAGAAACTTTTCCGCATGATAAATCCTAAGTTTCCGAAAATTAAAAACGGTTTTTCGTAAGGGACACCCCTTCTTTTCCAGTATCCGTAGCTTTTGTATCCGTACGCACATATTAAAAGGACACAACACACTATAATCCAAAATAACCAAGTTAGTATAGAAGCCAACATGTTGACGTCCTCCTCGTGGCTTGTGCAGTAGACATATGATCGAGTAAATTATATTTGAGGAAATATCTATACACCTTATCACAAGTTATATTTATAATTGCTGGTCACGTTTTGGCTCGGTAAACAAAACTGATAGGATGTAGATAGTAATAACAAAGTTATAGCTATACCGTCTTATTAATATACACGGATTAAAGTACTCCAAGGTTCAACCTGGTATTACAGTTCTTTTTTTATGATATTTTAAGGCAAACAAGCAGACGGATTTCCTGATGGCAAGAAATTTACTTCGCCCAGACCAAAAGTGATAATGTTACGTTGCCAACCTGAGGCCGGGATGTTAGACATCTAGCAAAAGAAAGTTTATCGGCTACCCTCCAAACTGGAACACGTCATGACGTTATGGCGGCAGGAATAGGTAAGGCGGTGGTACCAATCCGGGTGGTACCAATCCGGCTCTACCACCTAATCAGATGTCACGGTGTTTGTGACAGTAAACCTATGCTCGCCTTTCACGAGCTGCCTGGCAGGAAGGCAGATGGTCTATTCTGCAAAGGAGCCCGGACCAACACGGGGAAAAGTTCTTATACAATGTGATACAGTCTATAATATCAAATTAATTTTACGTTAGTTTATGTTTGATAATAAGATGGTTTATGTGTTATTAATAAACAAAGACTAAGGTTGGTGTAAAGTCGGTTATTATTACAGCCTATATCATATTGTAATAAAGACTATAATACCAGGTTTAACCTTGAAGTATCTTTGAAGTAAAACGACAAATATTGTTTAAATTTTCTAAAAAAATAATTTTAATGGTATTACAAGTAGATATCAAACAAGCACAGGACTCTGCTGTAAAAGACGGTGGCCTTCAGGCACTATAGATGTTATAGGTGCGATGTCCTGTGGCCGATATATAAGGCCTATTGTGCAAGTCTAACGGTTATTTTTCCATCCGTACCGGAATATAACAATGTCTTTATGGCGGCAGGAATAAGTAAGGCGGTTGATGCTAACATAGGCAAATTGGTGCATGTGGTCCTATTGGTAATGACCCATATAACCTATGCTAGCCTTTTACGAGCTGGCAGGGAGACAGACTATCTTTTTGTTCCACAAAGGCTACCAGACCAACACTAGGAAAAATACTTTTTACAAGTAAATACCATTACAGAAAAGTTGTCTGGGGAATTGAAATAAAAAATAATGTCCTCAAATGCAACCTGGTTGTTTATTTTTATTATACCATAACATTTTCGTAATAATATTCGAACATAAAAATGACCATTGAAAAATACCTTTATTCGGCTATTGTCCCTTTATTTTATTACCGCTTCGAATACACTTTTTATGGCGAAACGATAAGACCGCCTTTGTATACCTGGAACAGGGTTTCACTCCACAGTTTACGTAAATTTAGCCGGCCTACCTCTTGGAAAGTCTTACGTCGAAAGAAGTTGTAAATTAGAGATCTACCTTTAAATAAGTTTAAAAAATGTTTTTTTATGATATTGGAAGGCAAACAAGCAGACGGATTTCCTGATGGTAAGAAATTCAGGCTGTCTAGAGACACCAAAGGTAGTAATGGTGCGTTGCTAACCTGAGGCCGGGATGTTAAGCCTTGAGCAAAAGTAAGTTTACCGGATACCATACCCTCCAAACCGGAAAACGTCATGACGTTATGGCGGCAGGAATAGGTAAGGCGGTGGTACAAATCCAGATGAGTCGCTGTGAAACTCTACCAGCTAGTCAGATGTCACGGTATTAGTAATGGTAAGCATATGCTCGCCTTTTACGAGCTGTGTGGCTGAAGTTATAGGTATCACTATATAAAACAAAGTCGCTTCTTCTGTCCCTATGTCCGTTTGTATGCTTTAATTTTTAAAACTACACAACGGATTTTGATGCGCTTTTTTCAATAGAGTAAGTGATTGAAGAGCAATGTCTAATTGTATATTTCTTGTCCGTGCCAAACCGGGGCGGGCCGCCATTAGAAAATAAATATCCCTGGATATATTACACAAATTGAATCTAACCATAAAGTACACAAATTACATGTTTCAGTTATGGGTGTTAATCCACGATATTAATACTTATAGATAATTATATAGGTATCAGAATAAACTTAGTAAAAACCCAAACCTAACAATACAGACATCTATATGCTTATCACACAAAAATGTCTGCCCTGTCGGAAATCGAACAGAGCCTCTTTGTTGATCGAGACGAAAGGTATGTACGCTAATCCCCCAACCAACGAGACGGTCAGTTGTTTATTATGACATAAGTTAAAACCACGTATTACCTATTTTGCGCAATTACATCATGAGATAGGTTTAAATAAACAAACCTATTAAATGAAGGAGCGGGATTAAATTCGTTCTCAGACTGTTTCGATCTTCGAGTATTAAACCAACTCAAAGGTACTATCGCTTTCTGCCAGGACAGAAAGCGGTAGAAAGCTCTTGTTTCGAAGGCCAAGACCCACTTTGAATGACTGGGCCTGTGGAGTAAGTAAGTGAGTAAGTAAGCAAAGGTAGAATAGACCGGGCTCCGTTGTAGAATAGACCATCTGCCTTCCTGCCATGCAGCTCGTAAAATGCGAGCATAGGCTTACCGTCACTAACACCGTGACATCCTACTAGGTGGTAGAGTTTCGCAGTAACTCGTCCGGATTGGTACCACCGCCTTACCTATTCCTGTCGCCATAGTGTCGGCGCTTGCCGTTGACGTGTTCCAGTTCAAAGGGTAAAGTAGCGGGTGAACTTAGTTTTGCTCGAGGCCTAACATCTTAGCTTCAGGTTGGCAACGCACCATTACCAATTTTGGTGTCTCTAGATGGCGTGAATTTCTTACCATCGGGAAATTCGTCTACTTGTTTGCCTTCCAATATCATAACAAAAATACACCAACGCAGAAATGTCGCTTCTTACGTGTTCAATGCGGAAGAGAGCGTCTTTGTATGTATGTTTTCAAATCAAAGTGTATTTCTATCACAATAAGTTTTATATTAGCTTAAAAATATGTGACACTTTATAGCACAATTTGCAAAAAAACTGCAAAAATCGACTTCGATAGCAATAAAGAAGTCGTATAAATAAAATAAGTAATTTTCTCGTTTTCACTGGACTTTGTTATCAGACTTCGTGGCATTGGAACAACCTCAAAATAACGCTTTTTCAAATAAAAAAGTTTTGCTATAATCGGTTCAGAATTAACGAAGATATCGATCAACATACATAAATAAAAAAGGAGTCGAACAAATAATCTCCTATTTTTTCAAAGTCGGTTAAAGAGGACATGGGCTACTTTAGGTTTAACAGATGCCGCGATGCAACTAGCACTACGTAAATAATCTATGCTATTATTATAAATGCAATAGTCTGTCTGATTGTCTGTGGCTCTTTAACCGCTAAACCGCTAAATCGATTGTGATGAAATTTGATGTCCATATAGGTAAAGACTCGAGTTCAAACATAGGCTACGTTTTAGAACGAAGTTCCTTACTGCAAACTTAGAGGAGATAGAGATTAAGGTGACCGAACTGAAAAAATGTGATAGTAAAACCGTAAGAAAAATTCCGTGGAATAAAACCGTTAACTGAGAAGTGCGCAGGCGCGACAGTCGTATACACAAACATGTAGTATATAATACCTTTCTCTTTCCCTCTCTTTCTTTTAGTTGTCATCATCTCTCATACCTTCTCTCTATTACCACTCCACCCGGTCAATGCAAAAAACAAATGCAATATACTCATGAATTGTGTCGAATCTACATTAGCTGAAGGAACTTCATTTCTACCTGATGTCCCATGACACCACATCTTTTTTTATGAAAAATCGACCCCCTTTGAACTGTTATGGGTGTTAAAAGTTTGTGTGAAAATCTTTTCTACGCTGACGAAGTCGGGAGTAAACAGCAAATATTACATAAAAGTTGTTAAAGCCACATTAAGTATAGTATACAAGTTATGTAATAATGAATCATGATACAATAACGTCTGATAAGGAAAACCTCGTCGTGTCGAAGTCATGTACAGTTTCATTTCATATTAGATGTTGGCGGGGTTTTACCGTGATAGCTGGTGCATTGTTTGATCGAGGGAAATCCTGTTATTATTTTTGTTATGGTGTATCAGAATTCTTAAAAGGCCATTTATCCTACTTCAAAGAGGTGGAGGTTCTCAACATGAGTTTATGTTTTGAAATTTTATTTTAGGAAAGCGGACTAAAGGTACAACTTCACAAAAATATACTGTATAGATTATGCTTTGTATAAAATATACTTAAACTTCATAAATATATACTATAACGTTTTCAAAGAAAAAAATACTATGAGACCAACAAAATCATAACTGACAAAGAAATAGCAAAAAAGATACGTTTGTTACAAAAAAAGTTTAAAAAATGTATTCAATTAATATTATTATTATATATTATATTCAATAAAAATAATATTTTCTTTTTTTATGTGATAGATAAGAAAAAAAAATATTAAGTTGATAATGTCTCTAATACGATTTGTAAACATGTTATTTGAAACATTTAATATAAGGGGTGATTGATTTGGACC